>JAAAKL020017444.1:0-10604 GCA_010016065.2 Carybdea cf. marsupialis auct. non (Linnaeus, 1758)
AAAGCAACTGCCTCCTATATCCCTTTTTTCTAAATCTGCATAACTCAACTATTTTCAAAGCCAATCAATAAATCAATCAATTTGTGCCATATTACAAGTCCTCGGATACATCAAACGTGAAAACTTGTCAATGCTTACACCACCTAGACATTTCCATCCCAAAACATCCAAATTAGCTGCGTTTTGGAAAGAAATTTATAAGTTAATATTTGATGTTACCACTTACATCTGCAATCAAGCTTTAAGGATAGCAAGAAGATAAGTATTTATTAGTTCTGATCGCAGTTTCTGCAATAGATAGCGATGCTAAAAATGATGGGAAACTTTTGTCATGCCTAAGGTTGTATTTTTATACATAAATCTCGTGTATATGAAGTACATTTTGTAAGATACAAAACTAATTTTACAACATCTTTGTAAAAACATTCATGTTATTTTTTCACCAGAAAGTTAGAACAGAATTTAATAAAAAGCAAGTGTTTGTCCTTGAAAAGTGTTGCAATTGTAAATTTTTGTGACATTCATCGTGAAAAAACTCGTGTAATACGAAAATGGGTAACACCTCGTTTTCACAACAGTTGTAAAGATAATTGTTTCTTGATTATTACGAGCGCCAAAGAGTGTAACTGTTCTTAATTTTCATCTCTTTTTTAATTCCATACAGCACTACGTTGCCAAGATTTAACATAAATCTGTCTTCTGTTTATTTGAAAATTTGATCTTTGCATCTTCATCGTTTCATTTACCTTCGAGTTGTGTAAATAATTAGAAAGCAAGAGGATGGAGGAAAATGAAATCTAAGGTTATGGAGGAAAAGGACTGTAACTTACTTCGGTCACTAAGGGAAGTGTGAGGGTGTGGCAATTTCTGGCGTCGCAGGTAGCGGTCGCTGTCGGCAGTTTCTTGTATGGGGCATTCTTTGCAGTGTGCGGCGGCTGTATCTGTGTATGCCTTTAATGTCCTAATGTAGGTATGTTTGTCGTCGCTGTTTGCAATTTACTGTCAGCACGTCTTGCACGCGGCGTCCTTTATTAATTGTCGCGTCTGCATCAGTGGATGCCTGGAATGTCCTATTGTGGGAATGTTTGTTGTCGCCGTTAGCAGTTATTATCAGCAGTTCTTGTACGCGGCTCTACATGTGCCATAATGTCATACTTTTGCAATATTGGTTATCGTAGCTGGCTGTCGCTTTCTCTCACTGTGTTTCCCTTAAAATTCCCCTTGACTTCTTTTGATTAAATACGGCTTTAATTCATTATAAGTTGTAAGTTGCTATGATGTATTATATGATGTGAATAGAAAAGGAATTGGCGCGTTTCATGAATTGGAAAACATGGCGCGTTTCATGAAGAAGTTTCACAATGCTCAGTTCCTTGGAGGGTTAAAGTTCTTAGCTATGGTCTACGGTGTTTATACATTATCCTTTCTTCTAAGTTGTCAGTGCATCCACTGCATTAATTCCTTTTATGTTAACTTTTCTAACTCGCTCGCGTATCGAGATAATGCCGCCTTTTCTTCATCGACTAATAATCTCTATGCTGTTAACATGTTGCATAGATGCCAAACGCTTGTATTCCCATTGTGACTAAAAGCGCATACCAAATCTTGTCATGGACGCAACAAAGATTCTCTCCCTTGCCGTCTCACAATTGTTACTTACTGTTTTCGTCATAACGTTGAAAGAACCGAGCACGAAATGAAGCTACGAAACTTTAAGCGGAGACATTCTGTAATCCAAACGCAGTAAAAGGAAAATCCGTATGTTGTGTAATGTTGTAGAGTGCCCTATCGGCAGGAAAGTCACTATCTGTCTCTTTAATTTACCAACTTTGAAAAGCATGAATTAGAAGAATTTAAATTTTACAAATGTCCTTCTTCAAAGGCTCGTTAAGTTTTCATAGAGAACTGAGATGAAAAAACACGTGAACATAAACTATCTATTTCAAGATAACGCACAGTTTGTATTCGGCGCCATAACATAGCCGTCAACGTACAAAATTGGTTTAGTCAAGAAGGTTTTGCTGGCAAAGAGTTCTGAATCTTTGACTTCAGAAATGAAAAATTCGGGTAGATGTTGGTTTCAGCTATACTTTGTAATCACCAGTTTTATTGGTTAAACAAATAATAAATTTTTATTACCACCTCTGTTACTAAATCCTGTGATGCCAACATTATATATATAGCACTGAAACTCGGTGTTGTTTTATAAGGCTACATACTCGCTCAAAGCGTGTTTACACTCTTTTGCATTTGACAAAAATTTGTCAAATAAATTAATGTCATATGGTTTAAATTTGACGATATGGCTTGAAATCAGGTTAACATGTGACAGATGACATGATATTGGTATTAAAGAGTGAAAATAGTTGGTGGTGTTAATTTGAAGTTATTTATTATCATATCTGGAGTTCTCAAGATGTTGACTAATTGGATCAGTGGCTGACCCAACTGCAAACCATATAAATTATGCATTTATTATTTTTTGAAAAAAAACCAGTCGAATTTTTTTGGTTCAGTATTTATAAGAGTAACGTAGGTACTGTCTTATTTTTGAGATGAATATTTGACTTGACAATAGTTTAAAGCTCGTCGGATTGATGAGTCTTCAGAAAGTCTATCATGTAATTATTTGTTTATCATTACAATATTGTGGAGGCTATATAATCATCGAGATTTAGTGATACATTTATTATGTCGGTTTATTTGTAGGTCATTAGGTCAATGTTCCGTTTGGTAATTTATTTAATATTTAGTCCGTTGGTCGTTGTATCATCAGGTTATTAGTTCATCGTTTAGTTATCACGTCACTGGATTTTCAAGTCATTGGGTCACTAGGTTATAAGGTAATTGCATCACTAGGTCACTGGGTCTTCAGGCCATTGATTCATTAGGTCACTGGGTCTTCAGGCCATTGATTCATTAGGTCAATGGGTCTTTAGGTCATTGATTCATTAGGTCAATGGGTCTTTAGGTCATTGATTCATTAGGTCAATGGGTCTTTAGGTCACTGAGTCACTAGGTTATCAGATCTTAGATCACCATAATAGTGCTCAACTATTACTAAGTAGGTAATAAAGGAAGCAGACGTAGTCACAAAAGTATCGAATTGACTGTTTAGATCACCTGCATATACGATCATCGGTTATAAAAATAATACTACGTTTTTAAATGGTTCCTTTACGTCACAATAAAAGAGAAAACAGCTTTAAACAGATGACATAATGTTTACTCTTCCTCAAGTCGCATTTGAGGGCAAGGGTAGTAGATTGAAGTTATGGTATGCATTCATGCCAGGGAGGCCAAAACAAAAGGCAGAAAGTATGGGAAGAAATAACTGTTAAATTTATGGTTGTTAAGTGGGAGATTCTCTGATTATTTAGGCGTTCTCATTTTATTTAAAATCTACACTCAGAGGATGGCTTTCAGGATTGTTTTAACAATCTATTGTCAAATTTGTAAATGGAATGAGTAGGGAACGAAAGTGCAATGGTTGTTACCCTTGTCAAGAATATCGACCAGACATCGAAGGGCATGACCAGATCCCGAAAGCACCCTCACATACCGTATCCTTGATTTTCTTCTTCCAAGAATGAGACCTAACCCACTATGATATGCCTTACTTTAATTAAAGTATATTACCACTCAGGTACTGTCATGTCAGTCTTCGTAACGTTAGCTGATTTAACATCTTGTCTGTTTATTTACCTCAGCTCCTATGACGTCATTTACTTGAACGTCAAGAACGTGAACGTCATTTACTTTAACGTCATTTACTTTAACGTCATTTACTTTAACGTCATTTACTTTAACGTCATTTACTTTAACGTCATCTACTTTAAAGTCAAGTACTTTAACGTCATTTAATTTAACGTCATTTATTTGAACATCATTTACATTAACGTCAAGTACTTGAACGCCGTTGTCTGCTGCCTCAGCTATTTGTACACCATTGACGTTAACGTCATTTTCTTTAAATATATTTACTTTACTTTTATTACCGTCATTTCCTTTAACTTAAATTACTTTAACGTCATATCCTTCAACCTTATTTACTTAAACGTCCACTACTTTAGC
The DNA here is from genome assembly GCA_010016065.2 of Carybdea cf. marsupialis auct. non (Linnaeus, 1758). NCBI lineage: Eukaryota > Metazoa > Cnidaria > Cubozoa > Carybdeida > Carybdeidae > Carybdea > Carybdea cf. marsupialis auct. non (Linnaeus, 1758). The sequence continues at coordinate 4,075 of JAAAKL020017444.1, forward strand.
ATTAATTATTTTGACGTCAATTACTGTAACGTGTTTTTCACTAAATTTCAACTACTTTAAAGTCTATCAATTTTACGTTAGTTGCTTTAAAACCAGTTACTATAACGTCAACTACTTTATTCAAATTTACTGGAAAGTAAATTCCTTGAAATTATGGACCTTTATGATTTACATGTAACGGTCCTCCTTTAAGCCTTAGTATTGTAATTATTCCTACCTTAAACAATAAAGTAATACCACACATGGAAGCGTCACCTCAAAATGCAACAAACTTTTGTCCACCTTCATCTAATATAATCAATGTAGCGTCTGATATTGTAACCGCACACAATGTAAATCAACGCACTGTAACAGCAGATATCGAAACGCTTTTAAACGTAAAATTTTCTAGAGTAAGTAGACCTTATTTAAAGATAGCTACGTAACGGTAGGTTTACCTGCATTGGTAGTATACCCTTGCAGTAACAGCAAACATTATATATTCTTGTGTCATATCATTTCTCAAACATTTTCAGTTAAAGTCAGTCCATTGGTTGGGATAGACTGGAATTATTTTTACAATGCGCAATGGACAAAATACGCTTTTCTTACTTTGTTTATTTATTAAAGCAACCGTTGTAATGGTATTATAAGGCATTACGCAGAAGCTGATAAGGTATCTGAAGAGGAAAGGCGAAACCTTAGGTTCATTTCAGTTTAGAAACAATACTGGTCTTGATTACGCTGGTGTTGATGACAATGGTTAAAGTAACGTGAGGATCATCTTATACTGCTTCCAGTGAGTCAATGTGGAGGGAAAGTGATGACGTCACAAGTCAAAAGTTTTGGAAAAAGCAAGATTTGACTCCAGATATCTATAAGTCTCCCTGGAATAGGTGGTTTCCCAAAATACCAGATCTTTAGTGTATATAGTGTTTGAACTAGAGGCGTTTGAATTTAAATAATCTCTGGTCAAAACTTTGTTAATGTCCCCTGGTTCCTTACGTTAGGAACCAGCATCAAATAACAAGGTTTTGTTAGAGAGATTTAAAACTTTGAATGCTAGGATCTCGGTGTTTTGAAAGGGCAACACTACCAATTTTGGCCATTAACGTTCTTACTAATAGGGAACATGAAAATTGAGTATTTTTTCCGTAATTCAAACTTTTTCAAAATCGTGACGTCACACTTTCCCACCGCATAACTTTTCAGTGAACCTAAACGTTTCTATCAGAGGGATCAATTAGCAGACAATAACAACTAGTAAGAGACAAATCCCAATTTTCTTATTAAATTCGTCATTATCACACCTATTATTAAAACTTTTGATCTATTATCTTACTATGATTGCTCCTACCTGCTTCAATGTCTGACACTTTCATTAATCCGGCCCTCTTGAATGCTCGTTGATAGTGGATCCTTTTTCTTTGTTTGCTATCAAGGTATGTTCTCCATTCTGCAAGTTTTCTCTCAATGGTTGCTCTTGAAACTGAATCTTCTTCTTTTTGGAAACTTTCTTCTTCAGTAGGTGGAGGTTTCAGTTTTCCTCTCCTTGGATGAAAATGATGCTTTCTTCTAAGAAGAAACGTAGAGAGAGGTCGGTTGTTAGCTGCAGTGGCATTTGGATTTTTTACGTGGTACACGAATCATTTTCCTTGATGCTTTGAACCTTTTAACAATGGCAGCATTACGCTTTTACCGATGCAATAAAATCTTTGTACTGCGATAAGAAACTTTTTTACTGTGGTAATAAGATCCTTGCCACTGAAAACTCGTTATATCGTCTGTACTCGCTCCAATACAAATATACTAAGAAAATTTTCAAAGGTTACAGCAAACAAATAACAAGGGGATATTCCGTGGCGTCTACCGTGATAGTGAGCTTTTTCTTAAGAATCTAAAGGAAATATCAAATAAGTTAACAGATCGTGAAAGATATAGGAGACTCTGAGGTTGATTTAAATATATCACTGTTGATTTTAAGGGGATACCAAAAGAGACAATCTTTTTCAAGAATCATGTCTGACTAAAAATAGTGAGGCTGAAAAACACAAGGTAAATTAAACGTTGTATAACTTTGCCTTTACCTTATCATGTGAACATAGCAAGACCTTAGCTACTATTTATGTCAATTTTATAAAATGTAAATTCACCTTGTGATAAAAGATAAAAATACAAAGTAAGTGTAATTTCGACCTTCAACGTAATGGACCTCCGTTTCCATTTCCTAGATCATCGGCAGTCTCCTACTTTCCATTAATTGCCGCCAGGGAAGACTTTCACCGTAGATACGGGATATACACCGGTACTTCTTAAGTTGTAACATATTAGCTACCTCTGTAAAAGTTTCACTGGTTCCAAGCCGCATATGACAAGTCCAATTACCGTATATATATATCCATTAAATGAGAAACTTTATCTAGGAAAATATGGTCTGGAGTTCTGTGCATACCGCTGTCATCTTCTATAGGGATCGCTGGCCTTAACTCAAGGTGGAATGCACTCTTGCAAACTAGCCATTGCTTGTTTACAGTGATGAGTAGACACTTATCTCTAAAAACACTGGATTGAGCAACTTCCGTCTCAAAGCGGGGCCAGTCGTTGGACGCCATTTCAGCCCCCAGCAAACAAAGCCCATAAAAAATGTACATAACATGGCGGACTTTCCCGCGCTTCTTTAATTTCTAGAGACTAGTATTCGTGACCACACTTTTTCGCTGTTTAAAACAATGAGAAGCTCGATCCAGTCTTAATTTAGATTAGCGGTAGCAGACAGTTTAATTGTTTAAATACTTTGGAAGTATATTTAGGCATGAATAAAAGATAGAATAACAGCGGCTATGTTGTTACCAAGCAACACCTGTATGAGTGACATGGTTTTGGTCGGCCATGCAATTAAAATACGTGCAATATTTAGACAGATTCTACCTGTCTAAATATAGATAAATATAGCTCTCAGAGCGGCAAAAGGAAATAAAGAACGCACTTTTGTGATCCCCTAAAGGAACTCCTTTGGAGTTGTTAACTTGGCTTCGCTTCAATGTTGGTCCATAGCGTACTCACTATTAGGGAATATAAACGTTTTCGAAACAATTGCGATAGCTTGCTTATGACAGACAGTACTTTTTGCACAATTCTGCCGTACAACCCTGTATACCTGCATTTACAGCAATATGTAACTGTCTATAACACTTTATCAGATGACTGGGAGTCCATATCACAACAGTAGGTACTACGTCTTGTCGGATGGCAGTATTTGGCAGAATACACAGAAAGGGTTTTAACCGTGGGAAACGTTGCAGTTCCAGGTGCTTCAAAGCAATTGATACATTCATAAAAGCTGAAAATACCTTGAACAATGGTCAGGCCCAAGGGTAATATACTTTTCGTATTGTCCTGAGTTTGGCGACAGACGTCCAAATGCACCTTTGCAGTGTCCACAGCCTGGTCTTCTAGATTCGTAATCTGATGACAATCCTTCTAAACCGCAGTCACATCCACCAGCGCCACCACCGCCATCACCACCACCGCCAATCCCATCACCATCATCTCCACCATAACCACCCCCAATACCTCCAGCTCCAACACCTCCACCATAACCACCCCCAATACCTCCAGCTCCAACACCTCCACCATAACCACCCCCAATACCTCCAGCTCCAGCACCTCCGGTGACTCCAACTCTTCCAAGATCTCCTAGGCCTATAAACAAACCAGTGCCTAGTCCGTGGTGATTTCCGTGTAACCTACCTACTTTCAAGCCTCCTCCGACTCTACCGCCGCCGCCGCCACCTCCATTTCCGCCACCTCCATTTCCGCCACCTCCATTTCCTCCACCACCATCTCCATCTCCGCCACCTCCATCTCCGCCACCTCCTCCACCGCCGCCTTTGTCTGCTTTACTGCTAACTCCTCCTCCACCTCCTCTACCTGTCTCCCCATCTCCGTTTGATTTATGACCCGAGAAGGCACAACATCCGCCTGTAAAAATCAACAACAATTTAAAAAATTGCAATAGCAAAACAAATAAGTTATGCGTACACGGTTTCTCCCAGGGGATGCAACAAAAAACACACAAAAATTTTATTAAAACTGTTGAGTTTCTCATTGATTTCTGTTAGAATGAGAAAATGGCTGATAAAGGGTACGAGATTTCCTATAGGTGGTTTTTCTTCTCGTTCAGCTTAACCTGATAAGTGACTATTAGTTTCTGCAGGAAATTAGGGATTGCAACTCCAGAATCTTTCCATGTTCATGGTTCCTAATAGAATGTTTACTATTGCAGTAATTACTCTCTTACTTGTAAGTATACCAAGTAGTAGAAATTATCCTAATATGAGATAATTAGAAGTGCTATTTGTGATAGCATTTAAGATATCCTGAAACATGAAACGGAAATTAGTTCTGTAGCAATGATTAACTCTTCAGGTGACCTATTAGGATCCTACTCTGCAGATATCAATTCAAATCCCCTTAAGCGACGTCATTGTTGAGAGCATTGAATTCTTCTTACATAGGACTGTACAAGCATCACTGTTTTTAAGTTAAGTATTGCATGAACTCGAAAAAAGTAATCGTCGTAAGGTTATTATAATAATGAAAAATAAATTGCAACGGTTTTTTGGGCGGAAAGATTATCTTTTCTACTGTTAGTTGTTGCTTTTCGATAGCAACTTTGATGTTCAGAAGCAGATATATGGCACTACTTAGAGTGTCATAAGTTATACCTGCAGTGACACTGTTAAAAAAAAACCAAGATTGCTAGAGAGCATTGAAACATGCACCTAATGTCTCAACAAGTTATGTTCAGAAGCAGATATATGGTGGTACTTAGAGTGTCATAACTTATACCTGCAGTGACGGCGTTAAAAAATACCAAGATTACTAGAGAGCATTGAAACATGCACCTAATGTCTCTACATGTTATGTTAAGAAGGGCTTATGCAAGTTTGGAAATGAATTGAGAGAGTCTCTTTACTGACAGGGACACAAGAAGAGAACATGGAGAAACTTCTTAAGGTACAACCTGACAAGTGAGCCAATAGATCAGAGTTTCTGGATTAAACTCAATATTATGTTTATGTTTAGATAAGTATTTCGCCATCGAGCAGATACACAAATGGATTTTTTGTAAACTTTACCATCGTAATTTAGCTCAAATTTATCTGATAAACGTATGTTAACAATTCAGCCTAAGTTTGCACTGCAAATTCTCCGAACGTTACTACCCATATCAATTTAGCGGTCGTTCAGTAACACCATGACATATTAAGATGGGTGCTGTTGGTACGGTGAAAAAGAACAGTAAAGTAGTAGGGGTCACAACTAGACATTTTAACATAATACAAAACGGAATTGGAGTCCAGTATTTCAAAATAGCAGAGATTGTTTTACATAATTTAACTCTTCTTAATAAACCTTAGACAATCTACTTCCTTTTTAGCAGATGAAAAGTTTTTCACTCCATAGTCTCTATTCCTTCGTTTCACAGATCTAAAATAGAGCACCAAACCTGTGGCAGATAGGTTTGGGATGTTGTTTGGCTTTATGGTGATGCTACGTGAGAAACGTACTCATTTGCCAACGTGGTAAAGTGTTAGGAGAAGATATGATCGAGGTGACCCTACATACGATTACGTAAACATCAAATATCTTCTTACTAAGAAATCCCAGCTTATGATTCATTGGAAAATGAGACGCATTTGTATAAGGTAAGTTTAGAAAAGTATTACTAAAATTTCAAAGTTAGCTTGTCTTTTAAAACTTAAAAAGATTATTGTCACGACCAAATATGAAAATATAAGATGATGCAGATCCCATTTTGTCGACGTTTCTGTCAAAAATACGCCTCTATTTAGTATAACAGCTTTGTCTTGTAAATTAAAGATAGTTTTACTTAGATAAAATAAAGTCGGCCTCTCGCTTTACTTTAAAAATGTTTTGGCATTTAATTTTACCTCTCATGAGATGTCCCATCATTTTAGCAGCCACTTGCTGCTCTTCGTCAGACAAGGAGCATCCATCATCCTGCATCAGGGATCCGAGTATTTTCATCGTGTTGGCTGTACTCTCCGCTTGGTTACTGAGTAACTTGCTTAACATTTGAGAACATCGATACTGTTGTGCTGATGAACCAGAACCCTTCTCTGGCGTTGCTCCGGCAGAGTTAGGTAAGTTTAATTCTATAGCGAAATAGAAATAAATTTAATAATGTTGAAAATTAAGTACATAGCATCATCATCAGAAATCATCATCTGAAATTTCTGAATCGAAAGACAGACAACGATTGGTGAACGATGATACTCATTCTCATCCTCAATCTCAGCCTCAGCCCCATCCTCATCCCCATTCTAATTCCTATTCTAATTCCCATTCCCATTCTACTTCCCATTCTACTTCCCATTTCCATTCTCATTTCCATTGTCATTCCCATTGTCATTCCCATTTCTATTCTCATTTCTATTCTCATTCCCATTCTAATTCCCATTCCCATTGTCATTCCCATTGTCATTCCCATTTCTATTCTCATTTCCATTCTCATTCACATTCTA
>JAAAKL020017445.1:0-10603 GCA_010016065.2 Carybdea cf. marsupialis auct. non (Linnaeus, 1758)
TTCGGAGTGGGAGATCCTGGGTTCGAACCGGGCCAGCGCCCCAAGCACTTCATGTTTATGAGATCTATATATATATAGATATTCAATCCCGTATTCTCACCACCACCATTTATTGATATATACTAATACCAATATTCGATCCCCGCCAGCGTCGTATGCATTTCATGTTTATTCAATTTAATAGTAATATAAAACCAATTTAATAAAAATGAACACGACAAACCTCCTTCTCCGTTAGATCGTAAGAACACTTGAATATTTCTCCAAGGATTGGATTGTATGGCTTTTTGGCTACTGATCCCTATTAATGAAAAATGGTGTATAGGATGATCAGGATATTAGGATGAAATATCTTTTTTCCAACCTAAAGTTCATTTCACTATGTAAGTATGGGTAGAGAATGTCTATTTTAAACTCTCAGAAAGGTACTACAAAAGAAGCGACAAAAAAGTAACGGGTCCATGACAATGTTAAGACATCAAAATCGCCTGAAATTTGTGGAGTAATAGCTGAGTAGGACTACTGAAAGAACATATAGCAGTGAAACCTTTTTTCGGAGGTGGAAAAAAAGTTTCGCTGTGAGTTATCCCTGGGCTGATTTCCAACACAGGAGACGAAACAGCAACAGTCCGAAACAGAAATAATCCCGACTGTATGTACGAATTAAAATGTTTTCACAACATAGAGTTCACAGTATTGGTCAACAGTTATCACCCTTATTAAACTTCAATCATAATTTAGGTGTACGCACTATTGTACATAATGACAGGCAAGGCCATGCCTTTCTACTGCCTCTTGCTAGCAAAACCCTGGCAACCTTTCATACCTTACGTCCTGCGTGAAACGATGACAAATACCACTGGACTACTTGTATCATTCGTTCCCTTGGTGTTTCTAAACGTGAGATTCTGTTCACGGAGAGAAAGTAAAAGATACAGCATAGAAATCATCATAGCACTCTACTATATTGGAGATACAGCCCCTTACGGACTTAAAAAACCCATAGCGTGGTATCATCCGTTGAAGAGACATCACAATCGACAATTCTACATACATCCCACTCTGGTCCTTACGTACTGCAAACAAGCCCACACACCACTACAAAAATACAAAATACAGCAAACGACTGTTATTGACATCCGAACTTGAACTGATATGGTCTGAAGGTATACATTTTAAATTGCTAGTCAAAGTATCCTGCGCACCCATTTACAGACCCATCTTCAAATAACAGATACAAAAATTCTTGCATAGTTACACAGATAATGCTTTAAGTCCTTCATTAAAGTGGGGTTTTTTTGCGATTGGCCTTTCCTCCACAAACAGGTCCATGTATGCCTCGTCTTTCTTACTCTTCTCTCCTACAATACCTTCCAGACATACTCTCAGGTGTGTAATAAGCAAAGGAGGTCGATTTAATAAAAGGGGGGTTAAAATACGCGAAGGGTCGAAATCTTGAAAATAGGGTAAAAATCATTAAATACAAATAAAGAAGATAAATCGCACAGAAAAAACTTTTTAACGTACTTATAAAACAAAAAAATTACATTTCATCAAACAAATAAAATGTATATCCTTTCGATTAAAGCCCTTTTTCGTCAAAATGGTTGTTCCATCTAGTTACGATCATGTTCCACCTCCCTCACCTCCGGTTTGACCTCGTGAGACTCTACCTCTAAGAGTTAAGACCGGCATTGATGTACTGCTAAGTGAACTTTTCACTGATATGAGACTGTAAAGAAAATTTTGTGAACTCACAAGGCTAAGAAACTATTCTAAGAAATGTAAAAATTGATAAACTTGGGGGTCTGATAAACTACAGGAGGCCGAAAAAAGTACGAGCCATCCCTAACGTTGATAAGGCATCTGATAATACAACCACAATTTACCAAAGCATTCAAATCTTGCGTTGCCAAATTTCATATTACTGCTCTACTATACTTGCAAGCTCGCTACATACATTTTCCGCCAAAAATCTATACAGGGTTATTAAAAAATAAAAATCTAAAACAGGCTTACTAAAACAACGATACCATACGGTCTACTTTTATACATACCCCTTAAACAAGTCGGGATGGGCAAAAAAGTCCGCATACATTTCCAGTAATGAACGCCTTTCTAGTATAAATGTCGGTAGTGTAACCTGGAGTTTGAAAGAAAACATCACGGTTACATAAGCTACAGTAAGTAGACTAGGTAGACGTATAATTCATTATAGGCGCTGATATTGTGATATGAGATTTTTCCTTGAACTGGTCAAGTTAGATCCAAACGATTTCAGTAGGCTTGGAGAGCAAAGACATTTCCATCATTGAAACTGATCAAATGACAAAATGTTCATCTTTCTTAGCTGACAACTTTTTCTGGTGTCATTGGGTTAACAGTCATGGGTTCTGTATCTGGCTAAAGTCAGGCTTCCAATTCTCGTGCAAAACGAGATTAAATAGGTCAACATCTAATAACCCGGGCGAAAAACGTAACTTGGTTAATAACTAGGAAAAACCATCACAAACTATACTAGCTTCTTGAATCTCTTACCGATTATGTTTCGTTGCTAATTCATAAAATTCTCATAGTGACAGCTTACATTTGTTACAAAGGATAGAATAACGACGCAGGGTAGGATCTGATGTTGCCATAGAGTGAGGGCGTTATCTTTCCGATGCGTAGCCTTTTTCCATCAGTAGTAGCATAAACTTGAAAGAGGCAGAGGTACAAAGCACCTATAGGCATCTATAGCCATTAGCGGCAAACTAACGTCATCACTATCCAATCTTTTTAGCAGAATTTTGATTCTTGCTACGTGTGACCAATTTTGTCTGCATATGTGGTAACCAAACAATACCTCTCATTGCTGGTGGCCATAAAATAGTTCCGGCGCTGTGTGGGATTTAAAAAGCACTGTCCGGCGTATTTCAACTATTAAAAGCCTGAGTATGTCGACAGAAGGACTGTTCAGACGTCTATGCACCCCAGTCTATAGTGAGGAACTTGTAAATGCTACTTAACTACACATCGATCAAAATTAACTTTACTTACCATTCTGCATGAGGTAAAAATGGGAGGGTAGACATTATAAGGCCGCTCTTTTAAAGAATGAAGCCAATCAATAGAACCTGCTTAACAATTCTTACCTCTCTTTAACAGTGGCTAGTTTATATTACTCAACATATCATCAATATCCTGACACTAATCCTAGGGCCTTACAACCGTATATAACTAGGCAAAAATAAAGGTTATTGTTTCATTCACTATCTTACCTTAGTTAAGTCCATTCCAATTCGGACTTGGGATATCAAATGAGAAATAACGGACCCATGCCCTTCCATCGATTCTGGTCAAGAAATGATAAAACATGTTGATAGGTTGGTTAAAATATCAGTTTGCGCTTAAGAAGGCCCGGGGGGGGGGGGTGGTGAAAGATCTTACACAAAATGCACGGGAAGCTTGATTAGATAGCCTTGTTGATAGTCAGGTATCAAAGCGAGAAAAAAGGGCAGTGAATGTAGGTTTGATGATTCTCCATATCTCAATGTAGCTATGCAATATATTAACACAACTAAATATCTTTAGTCTGTCAGATCAATAGTCACGTTACATGGTACAATTATGGATTTGATATGAGAGTTAATCTTTCAAGATTAGCTCTCTTGCATGGGAAATTGACGAGCAATCTCATTGATTAGTCCCTAGTAGAAGGATGACTTCCAGTTCATCGAGTTCTGTATCAAATTGTTGCCGCTTCGAACTCCACTTCTTGACTGGTTGCATTACTATTCGTTCGATCATGAAACATCTGTTTGTTAATTAGCAATTCCGATTTTCTATTTTAGTCTACTCTTACCTCTGGTAAAAAAACTAACACCAGTGAATACGTAAATCGAACCTTCACTAATTGGCAAATACTGCCAATGACGTATAGCCATCGAGGATGACTCGATGTAAATGATCACTAGGATCACAGGTTCAACGAATCTCAACTCAACCTTGCTCTTTCTGCATGCAGCCCCGTTCTTTCTATTTTTCTCAGGAATAGCCTTCACCCTATTAAATTTTTTTTTGCAAGTTCACACTTGTACATAAAATTTGGCTTCCACATTTGTTGATAAAAACCTAGTACAATAAAATACTTCCAAAACAATATCTCTCCTCTAACTTATGTTTGCTACTCATCTCAACCGCGCCCCTTGACTCATTCTAAAATGCCATCTAATTTATCTTCATAGTTTTTACCCCCATTTTGTGTCAAAAATCTACATTCTCGTACTTCGTAGCCTCATAAAACTTACCTTAAACGAATGAAATCATGAGCCTACAATAATGGATTAAGATCCAACCAGAGAGCACAAATATTGCCATTTTATCAAATTATTTCTATGAGATTGCTGCCTATAGGGGAGGGAACAAAGCCTTATCTCAACGGAGGAGAAGAGGTTGTCCTGGCTGCACAGCCATTTGTGTACTTTGAAAACAGCAACTTCGTCATAGTATTAGTAATTGCCTGCTATTTACAAGTGCTAGTTTGAAGCAAATTACCTAACCATTTTAAACTTTGACTGTCAACCCTTGGCGCACTGACAGATCATCCCTCCTACGGAGTTGTAGGGTGGACAACTGACAATAAAACAACGGAGACTTAGGAGGTTACTGGCATGCATACCTCTACAAGAAATATAAAAGAAATCCATCCCCAAACCTAATCAAATAATGTCATAGTTCAAAACACATGCAACTTAGACTGTCGAGAATCTATTTTGCAGCAACGAGACACGAGACAAATATGAGTGTTAAATAAACAAAGTTTGAGAGTAATTAAAAAACCCACTTTTCTTCGCTTATTAAATCTATGACCTCACGCCACGGGCGCAATAAAGATGAGAAACAAGTACAACAGTCCTAAAGGAGAACGAACCTTCGGAAGAACCATCGCCTCCAGCTCCATATGGGTCATCATCATCAAAGAAGGACTCTAACAATACAAAGTTGATAAACGGGATTTATCCACAAGGTTAGCAAGTAAATGAGTGGTTTACAATACGTAAAATTGTTACCAAAGTTTTCGGCCTGTAAACATAAGAGTAACCACCCTATGTGGCACCGGGAAAGGGGGAGAGGTTGTAAGTGGTAGCACCGCAGCTGCAAATAGAACTCCTTATCTTCTAAGCCACTTACGCTACGTGTGAAACTTTCCTTGGTCATCCTCGCAACCAAATCGGTACATCCGTGGCACTGAATTTCAAGTGTGGTGAGAAACTCAGTTCGTGCTACACAAAGACTATTTGCAATGGTTCGTCATTTTAAAACATAACTTTATCTCATATTTTCACAGATTTGTTAGCAGTAAAGTAAAGGGTAATTGACTCATGGATGTCCTAACTGGAATCTATCTACACTATTCCAGCTACAAACGAATCTATTTTAATAAACCATTTCAATGAAAAAACTAGAAGAAACCGCCCCATGAGTGAAAAGACATTTATAAAGGAAGAGCTAATAACTAAGGCTTCTACGGGTTACAAAGCAAGGGGTTCATTCCACACAAAAGGGAAACTGAAAAGTAAGATTAGAATGAAATATGTATGTACTCATTGCTGAATTGAAGACAAGGAATTTCCGACTTCTGGCTGAGATAAGGTCCTACGAGTTGTCTTCGGCAGAAATGTCTCTTGAAACAAATATATTAAGCATAGCTTGAGAAAGAAACGTTTCTCTCACTTTTCAACATGATACTATGCTCGTATCGTACTGTGAACACGTTGATCGTTGGTAGTAGCGAAGTGCAAAGACAGGTTGAATACAACGACGATGTCTGCATAGCTTCTTTCCCGAAAGAACGATATAATATAAACATTGTAATACAATGGAACGCAGGGTACGTAACTGATCACTTACTTAAACAATCCACTTTCAAGAGCTCCCGCTTCTCAATGAAAACATGTCACAAAAAGCTTTTCTCCTCTAGACACAGTTAAAGCCATAAAATTTGGGGTTTAACTTGTGTTTCAACTTAACCTATGTTACCTACACTTACGTATCGTAAGTGTGATTAAATACCACGGAAGAAGAATACTAAAGAACCGAATAGACTGATTTGGGAACAGCGATCCAAAGAACAGAGATTTGTAGAGCACTTACGAAAAATCTCAGGAGAAAAATAAAAACAAGAGAACAGCGAATAAAGTGTAGTTAAAGCTGAATAACCGAGTATCGCATCAAACCGTTTGTTCACGTTAAGTTAAGAAGAGTTCATGAAGTCTGGCAGGAATTTCGACAGTACTGAACAACTACGGATGTAAGCCACATATTTGATAAGATACATACAATCCAGTTTGGGTTCAAGAATGTATTGGGATATGGTTCAGTGGCGCTCTTAGGCTTTGCTGAACTGTAAACTAATAGCCTCTGCTTTTTAAACCCTTTGCCTCCTGGTGTTGCCAGCTTCCACAATAGTTCTCATAAAGGAATCTCGTACTTCCCAAGGGGGGTAATACTCGCAAAACTGTATCCGTTTACATTTTATACATAATGAGGCTAAGCTTTACATTATAACAAATATTGCTACTATTGCCCAGAGACTGGATGACAAAGCGTTAATCTAAAGTGGTGTAGAAAGAAGCACATCGAAATATAAAGTGTTGTCATTAAACGTTGAAACTTGGGCGCTTAACATGGATCATTTGCAGCAATACAGATGAAGGTATTCCGGCTAATGAGGGATACTACATACTGCTTCACTACTAGACTTTTCACACCGCTTGTCAGCTTTTCACCGAAAATTAAGATACTATTTCGATCATTTTTCCGTCACATGCCGGTTCTTCGGCACTTCCCTGTTACTCTTTCTATCCAGCTTTGCAAAATCTTGTGACTTTACACAAGTGCCCTTTGTTAACGATTGAAAGCCGATATTGAACTTATTCTTAAGCATTTTGACGTGCATTGATCAAAACCATGTAAACTCATGGTATTTTTATGAAAATGTGACAACACCTTGACCAAACTTCGTCATCCGGGAATCTTGAGGGAATATTTCTCGAAAGCATAAACTATATTCCAGGCAACTATTCTCCAAGTAATGGTCCAATGATGCTACTACATGATAAATCTGTCAGATGTGTATCAAGACTGTATGTTTACTATTTCCTAACGATAAATAAGTAAGCAAATAGCAAGCGACTTCATGTAAATACAAAGATTGAACTCGAAACCTCGTGGTAACATCTGCTTGTAGATGTAGGCCTACGGTACAGGGGCATAGACGGGACAGGGGCATAGACGGGACAGGGGCATAGACGGGACAGGGGCATAGACGGCACATGGGACATGGTGCCTCGCATTTTTAAAAAAGTCAAAAAAATATTAGCAACAACTTGGTCTCTTTTCCCCCTAATCAGGTCGATGTGACTCGGTATGCAGAATCTCCGCATGACTTTTCTGTTTGTATTCCTATAACAAACAGAAATTTCTGTGCTAATAGTTTCTTCTCTAGGGCTGCCAGAATCTGTAACTCTCTGTCTTCAAACTGCTTTCCTCTTACTTATGATCTTGACGCTCTTATATATGAAGTCAATCGCCATCTCCTTGGAAATGTTTCATTTTTGTCAGTAATTGCATCTAAATTTCTGTTTACTTTTTATTTCTACATTTTTCAACGTAACTCAATACCTTGAAGTGGCAATCCTGCTTTGTATTGAGTAAAAGAAAAATCCTGATCTCAGCACAGATTTTCCTGCATAGTAGATTCTCCTGACAAAATGCACACATGCTTCCCAAAGCTTTCCCTCGCCTTCCTTTACAACTACAGCCAAAATACTACCCTAGGGTGTGTCACACCTTGCAAGTCAGGTCAATAATAACTTTCTCTTGGATGAAGAGAGAGCTAAATGATGCAATTTTTAAAGTTTTATGCCAAGCCATAAACAGTTTCTTTGAGTAAACGTTCAAAGGAACTCTTAGGCTCATTATTCAATAAGTCCAGGAAAGCCCAGCTTGATGCACGGAAAGGTTAAGGATCCGATATGTCCTTTACTATACCAACGTAGCCATGACAACCGTCTGTTATCTTCAAATATGGTTATTGTTCAGAAGTGCGAACTTGGAAAATCTAAGCCCTTGGTTTCCTATTCACTAATTGTTCGCTCCAACAACGAATGGGTAAACGTAAAGTGCTTGATTGTGGGGTGTTCCACGTCTTCTGAGTATGCCCATGTTCGCAAGCTTATCTCTAGTAATACCAAAATACCAACAATGAACGGTATCAAGTGCATGCAAAAGTTAATGGACTTTACTATAGCTAGTTAATGTGCTGTTTTCAAAGCTAGGGTCGCAGTAGCAGAAATTGCACATCAGCACCTCTTGGAGTCAGCGTTTTGATTACGTACTAGAAATAAAAATTGTAGCAGTTGCATGTTTCTATACAGAAAACGGTAATAGTATTTAGACGTAGCTCAACATATATTTTTGTACATAACTTCATACGTTTGATGCCTTTGCGTTTGTTGAGTGTTTGTCTATTTGTTTGAGTCTTGGTATGTCTTTATGATATGTCTTCTTGACTGTGTATGTGTGTATTCATGTGTATCTGCGTGTCTGTGTGCTCGTGCTTGTGCGAATGTTATTTCCTATTTGTACCTGTTGTGCCCTTTTGTGTAACTGAATGTGTACCTGCGTGGGGTTATCTGTATACCAATGTGTGGCTATCCGTATACCAGTGTGTGTCTGTGTATGCCTTCATGCCTGTGTATACGTCTGTATATCTATGAGAATCTGCGAGAGCGTGTGTTTCATTTTCTCTCTTTCGAAACGATTATAAAATCTCCTTCATAAGCCTGAAATGTATTATCATACCTGATCTCTTTTTAGTGCCTTTTGATCTAAAACACAAAAACAAAGAAGACATTTAGTTACAGTAAAGAGAAAGGGAACTCTGGACTTATCTTTTTATTTTGTAATACTACCACCAAATTAAAACCAGGGTGCAATAATTCACAAAAAGGGGACGTCTAACAAGAGACATATAAAAAACTCAGAAGATCCTACTGATCAACATAATAATACAGACAAACCCAAAAGTAGCAGGGTTAGATGAGTAAAAGTTGGGCAGATGTTTAACATGTTTCTTTCCTCTCAACTCCCGATGTAATCTTGCCTTGAGTGTCTTGTACCTATTCTCAATAAACATACGTACACTACCATTCTAGTTCAGAATATTGGGTTTCTAGAAGCTCACTGATAGCAGAAATGTTGTCATCAAACCGGTCTTCACGAGGATTTTTTCTAAGGCCAAGGGCTAACTTCTTTTCCTTCTCTGTAGACCAGCCAACTAAAGTACTCCCATGTACTACGAGCGAAACGCGAGAGAAGCAAGTACCCTCTGACACTCCCCATTTATCTACCGACTCCTTCTAAATGGTATTGTACCCGAAGTCTCGATTTGCCACAACTCAGCCACGCTTTTACAGTGTGAGGGGATATAATGAGTGGAGGCCTCTGGTAGTACTACCACCTACATGGAGCCGGCAAATGTCTCTAGCAGTCTCTACCTTGACTACTTTGAGTACTAGTAATATCGCGAATAGTACCATACCCCAAGCATAAAACCGTGTAGAACATTCCTTCATCTACATAGTTTCATGTATTCTGTTTGTTTATGTACTTTTTATTTAGATCGAATCTCACTAAAAAGTATCAATTGCTTTTTCAGTCATTATATCATCATTGTTGTCTTAAGTTTTCGTGTAAATAGGTTATGGTTTTAGATTCTATTTGACTGTCCCAATTGCATTTAGCACCTTTTATCTTTGCCTCAGGTATTACTGTAAATACATAGCACAACCTATTCTTTTAGAAAATTATTTTTCGATTAAATACGCTATGTCATGTAAACGTGACGATGAGCGGAAAGCTTGGAAGCTTGTTTTTATGTCTTGATTTGTTTTTGAAATTTGCTGCTACTTGACGCTATGATAACTGTGTGTGCGTAGTTTTAACTCTCTGCCATGGTACCAGATGAATTCTTTAAACTGAACATATCATTCGTGGTACAGAACGTGATACAAGCAAGCAACAACGCGTTCAACGCGTACACACAACACGACAGCAATCTGGCAGTTAGAATTCTGATTGACTACCTTGTAAAACACAGATGGGTAAATAATTTCGTTGATTCCCTTTCCGGTTATTTTCTGACGAAATGTACTCTGAGGAGTGTTAGACGAAAAAAGCTTTAAAGTACAAAAAGATTTTGCTATTTCATGCAGTTTTATTATTCTGTACCATCAAAAAGTTTATCATACATATATTTAAAAGACTACAACTACCTTAAAATGACATTAAAATTACATCGAAAACTAACAAATGCTCGCTGTAAAGCTTTCGGTGTACCCTGAAGAGGTTTTTAACAAATGAAGAAGGTTTTTTTAACCTAAAGCTTGACAGCGAGCCTCTAGGCATTTGTTAGTTTTTTACATACATTACATATATATATATACAAAACAAAAAAGCTAAAAGTGCTTTCCGCGAGCTTCCGGATTCTTCAATCCTTCTTCAGGCTGTCACAAGTGACGGTTGGTTACGGACCTTTATATACCCTAAAATCTGACAA
>JAAAKL020017446.1:0-10603 GCA_010016065.2 Carybdea cf. marsupialis auct. non (Linnaeus, 1758)
CAGTTTGGTATAAGTTTTACTGATTTCTTCCTATCTCAATTCTGACGATTTTGTACTCTGAGGAGTGTCAGACGAAACAAGCTTTTCAGTACTAAAATGTTTTCGCTATTTCGTGCAGTTTTATTATTTTGTACCACCAACAAACTATTTGGAACCTATATTGTGTAAATAATACGAAAATGAACTACCCCATGCCGCTTCTCTGAAGCTGAACGTTAAATTTACACTAGGCAAATACAGTGTAATAGCAGAAGAAAACTGCTGTACGTCAATACGTATCATGAGGACTTAAAACCAGTTCGTAGTTTGTATACTTCCTCTCTAAGCGTAATTAACCTTTCCTAGCCCTTGTATATCCTCACCAGACGAAGGGAACATCCATTGTCTAGTAGTGCTAATTTCCTTCCGTATCTTAAATTAATGCCATGATATTATATATTGAATGTGCGGTTGGAATTGTGGCTTGTTATTACTGATAAAGGCTTACTAAGTAGTGCTTCAAACGTCTGCATGGAAGTCGTAAATCTGCTTAAAGGACCTCTATTTAAAAAATCACTGCTATCTGGCAAAAAATACTGATGAACGTAACGACCACCCGTAAACCCGTGAGAAAAAAATAGGGGGTCTTGTTACGAAATTTGGGATTAAACTCCCAATTTGTTGATATCACTATTTGTTGGAGTTGCTACGTCGGAGTTCTCATTTCAAGAAGTGGTGGGTTCATCACCCAACATCTTAGTCCTTTTTCTCCAGGTTAATTCTGAAGAAGAAACAAAATTCAGATAGCTTACTAAAACACCTTTTAGCTTATTTGTCCCGTATACACACATATATATATATATATATATATATATGTACTCATTAAAATGCACAATATCTTTAACGTTTCGATATTATCTTTTTCAAAATAATATATAAATAATAATGAAATAGTACATGTATAAAGTGCTTACTACGCTGGCGCGAATCGAACCCAGGTTCTCCCGCACCGGAAGCGAAGATTTTACTATTGCAATAAATAGTGCAATAGTAAAGTCGACAATCCGGGTAGTCGATCCCGAATTCTCACCACCACCAGCAACCTTATTTTTGTTTCGCTGTTAGCTTCATCAGTACCATTTCATTGATATAAGTACTCAGGCAGACACACAAGCAGTCATGAACTACATAGTATAGAACTCAAAAACATGAAGTGCTTGGGGCGCTGGCCCGTTTAGAACCCAGGATCTCCCACACCGAAAGCGAAGACTTTACCATAGCGCTAAATAGTGCAATAGTAAAGTAGACAATCCGGGTAGTCGATCCCGAATACTCACTACCACCAGCACCCTTATTTTCTGTTTCGCTGTTAGCTTCATGGGTGCCATTTATTGATACAAGTACTCAGGCAGACACACAAGCAGTCATGAACTAGAAAGAATAGATTTCATAAACATGAAGTGCTTGAGGTGCTGGCCCGGTTATATATGTATATTATATAACTACTCAGGCAGACACACTTGCAATCATGAAATATGTAGTATAGAACTCAATAAACATAAAGTGCATACGGCGCTGGCGGGGATCGAACCCTGTATCCCCCACACCAAACACTCCGACTTGACTACTGCCCCAAATAATGCAATAGTGACGTCGACAATCTGGGACGTCGATCCCGAATCCCGAATGCTCATCACCACCAGTAACCAAATAGGGTGAACTTTTAGATCGACTCTATATAGGAAAAAGTGCCTCACGTTACGTGGATACCCGCAGAATATTGTCCACCGCCAAATTGAAAGAGCAACAATCCTGGACGTTAAGCAATTCTTAAAATCGTAGAAATATGACATAATTGGTGCAGAGCATATGCTCAAGGGGAAAAGCTTTCATTACAGATATTACTTAGTTTGTGTCGATCTCTTCCTAACCTCACGGACTCTGTGGTATATACCTTTCCAAATGGAACCAAGAAAAGAAGTTGCCTGTAAGAACTCCGGCCAACTTCTAGGACTTGTGCCAATAACAATGACGTGGACAGACTGGTTCTTTCCTATCATCCAGCATTCAGTGCACAAGCGCATAAGATCGTTTTGGCGAATTTGAATGTCCTTACGTGTGACGAAGAACATAAACGAGTTTTTCTGACAGCACTGGAAATTATTCATATTTATTGAGTTATGTTGTATTCAATGATTGCTACTGTGTCTGCCTGAGTACTTTGACAAACATACAAATAAGATGATATAACGATCAAAGAGTCCGATAAGGGTTCTCAGATGGTAGTGTAAGATCAAATAGATTACCTTTGTGAAACAAGCAACCATTTCAACGATAGAAACATCTATTTGAAAGTATTCATTGACTCTGATAGGGGTACAGTTAAAAATATTAAAGCTGTTATTCAGGCGATTAAAGATTTGAAAGAATATTGTAAAGACACTTGTCATTTTAAGGTAGATAACCCGAAGCTGGGGCAATTGTATTTACGTAACTGCGATCTATAAGAGGTTTCATGATGTCCCAAGCTACCCCGTCATATCCAACTCAGGATATTGTTCGGATTCCAGAACCTTTAACCATCATCTATAACGCCTAGTCAAAGAAACAAAATCATGTATTCAGAACATCATCTTCTTTAGAAAAGCCCTTACCATCGAACACCTATCAGAAGATATGATTATAGGATAGCTAGACATAGTAGGTTTCTAACCAACATACCCAATGTAGAATGGCTCGGTGCTTTACGTCAGGCACTGAATTCTTGAGCTGACAAACCGATTTCAACGCAAACTTTGGTAGAATCATTAGAATTATGTTCAAATACGAAAGTTTTGCAAACAATTGGAAATCTTACAAATAACTGTTTGTGACAATGATGGGTACGTCCATGACACCTTCTCACGCTTTTACCTTTATGTCTGAATTAGAAGGGAAGACCGATAAGGGCTATATTGCAAATTTTTAACTTATGTAGGTATATTGATGGTATTTCTTCATTTGGAAAGGGATGAAGGAACACCCACTAACTTTGTTGATCATAATAATGACATTCACCCCACCATCTAATTTACCTCTGAGTGGCCTAGAATGAATTTTAGCTTTCTAGATGTAAGCATCACAAAATTGGGTGGAAAACTATGCAATGATATCTATGAGAAGTCAACTGACATTCTTCAGTATCTGCACGCCGATTCTGGTCGTCTGTTTCACACCGAGAAAGCCATTCATTTACTGCAAGGCCTGCGCCTCCGCAGAACCTGTTCAGATCAAGCCAGTTTCGGAAACTTAACAAAGACCTAGAAAGTAAGTTCCCTTCCAGAAATCTCAATAAAGAGATGATTTTACAGAAAATTAACAAATGGCAGATAGGGATTTGATGCTGCACTAAATAGTGCAATAGTCAAGTCGACAATCCGCGACATCGATCCCAAATTCTCGTCACCATTAGCAACCTAAATTTTTTCGTGCCGCTATTAGCTTCATCAGTGGAATTGTCCATACGGGTACTCCGGCAGACATACTAGCAATCATGAGTTCTGATCATCAGTTTCCAACAGGTTTTGTTTTTCTGATGCTTACTTTAAGACCCTTCTCTTCCGTATGCTGCTTGCAGATCTTAAGCTTCTTCACTACCTACTACCTACTCTTTGCTGTCAGCACCAAATCATCTGGGTATAGCAGCTACCAAGGCCCCTACATTGTACATTTATTTGTGACCTCTTCCATCGCTAAGATGAACAAATGTGGGCTATGGTCTTGGTGCACTCCAACTCCAGCTTGGAACTCCTCTAATGCTCCCCGACCTCCTACTCCTCTACCTATCTGTACTCTAAACGTTGAATCTCGATGTAGTGCCAAGACAAACCTTACACGTCTTCCTGGGACTCCTTAGTGCTTTAAGGCGTATGTTATTGCCCGTCTTTGATCCCTATCAAAGCCTCGTACTAAACACATGAATATGTGGTAGAGCTCTCTTCCTTTCTCAAGGTATTTTGCCTCTAACATCATTGAAATGAAAATTTTTCCATTACAAGGCTCTCTTTCTCTAAATCCGAACTAGCAGTGTTCGGCATTTATAATTCCTTTCATCTCGTATCGTTTAAAATGCTTGAAGCTATGTTCCAGCATCCTCAAACTACTGTGTTCGCCACATTCCAGTGAACATCCCTTTCCCTTACACAATGCTATAGTCGAGCTTCTACTCCACTCCTGTGGGTAGGTCTCCACTGCCGCCACTTCTCTGAAAATTGTACAAGTCTCTGTTACTTCAATGTCACCTGGCGACTTTATCATTTCCCTTGTAATGCCAAATTATCCAAGTGTCTTTCACCTCCTCCACTGTAATCTCCTCTATAGGGTCCTCAGTTGATGATAGGTCTTTGACCCAGTTTGGATATCTTCATTCAAGACGTTACAAAAGCAGGCTTTCCATCTATCTCTCACTTTCTCTCTTTCTATTTATTCCTTCTTCTTCATTCATGTCCTTGACGAAGTTTCTTCCTGTTAAGTCTTTCTTGTCATCTGTCATCTTGGCTGCTATTCTAAACAATCCATTTCTTCCTTTCACTGCATTCGATTTGAGTTCTTCTCATGCCAGTAATTTGTATTGAAAATTGAAACTGCCCCTTTCACTTGTTTAGCTTTTTGGTGATAAACTCCTCTATCTTTTCCCTCTACAGATCTTTGCTACACTTTATATGACTCCATCTTCTCCCTGATGTCCCCTAGAACTACAACATTCCACCACCATGTTTCATGTTGTCTTCCTCTTTTCCAGTATGTTACGCTACAGGCCTCTCCGCCAACTCCTTACGCCTTCATTTAAGTCTGAAATAGATCTACCCTCTCTTTGGTGCTCATCTAAATACTCTACGACCTTCTCTTCATACTCTCTTCTTACATTTTCATCTTTTAGTTTCCACAGATTAATTCTTTTCTTGTCTTTGACTTCTCGTTTTATATTTTCTTTGACGAGTACCTTAGTTTGATTAGACTTTGTTTTTTAAGAACGCCTTTTAACTACCATAAACTACGCGTAGGATCATAGCGCCTAAATACTTCCCTACGACCTTTTCGATCTTGACCTGGGTCCGAAGCGAAAGTTTTCTTGATTTCAACTTTGACGATTCTGGACTATAATGAGTGTCGGACGAAAAAGTTTTCAGTACAAAAATGTTTTCGCTATTTCGTGCAGTTTTAGTTTTCCTGTATCCTTTTTGAGCATCGTGTTGAGTATTTTCAAACCGTGATTTTTACACATTCTTAATACAACTTCTCTTTCTCCATTTCTGTTTCCATATCAATATAGGCCTACTACTTCTTCATAGTCAGTAATGTTGTCTCCAATCTGTCCATTTACATCACCAGCTATCAGCAGCCTATTGATATCTGGTACACTGCCAATTTCACTTTCCTCTTGAACTCTTGATTGTCCTAATTAGGTCTTCCAACTTGTGGTGCATAGAATGAAAGGTGTGCCACACATTTGACCCCAGTGCTAGTTTCAGCTTCATAAGCCTTTCACCGTACCTTGTCATTTCAATGACACTGGCTGACTGGTTATATTTCATTATGTCCACACCGCTTGTTCCTTCCGTGTCTCCGGTATGCCAGAATTTATACTTTTATTCCCATGGTGGTACATCCCTTGTTTTTATACCTCGTTTCGTGTAGGCAGCATATCTCTGCATCTCTCCTAGCCAAAATTCCCCAATCTCTCTACTTATTCCTCTCAAAGTTCCCACATTTATAGTGCTGATCTACAAGATACTACCAAGTCTTCCTCCATCTGCACGACCCACCTACCTGGCCAATCATCGCAACTTCTGTTCATTTCAGAACTGCCAGGGACCAAGGGCCACTTCGTTGCTGAGCATTTCGTATTTTGAATCATGCGTTTCTACACTTAAGATGCCCATAATGACAGGAAATTCACTTTTATCTTTCCTTGGGGTAGTCACAGAGCTGTGTTGGCTTAGATAGGCTCGTGACAAGGTATTTACTTATCTATCGGTAAATCATTCCAGCTCACAGAGAAACATGAACCTGTGTGTGCCGTCCTAATAGTTGTTAGAAGTTGCATCACTTTCTTTAGTAACGTGCCAGATATGAGAGTAAAGTCACCCCCCGAAACAAAAGCTTAGGGCTATAAAAATTGTACATCGAACACAAACTTCTCTCTTTTATTCTCTACTCCGGGGGTAGGGGAGGGGGAGGGTTCTAGATTGCACTTTCCAAGTCGACTGAAAATTGACATGTTGACACTGTGTTTGATGACAACTGTTTATTGTTTAAACTATTCTTGGTACAAAATTTAAAGATAGTTTTGTATTTAGTAGACATTTTTTGACTGAAGCTTTTTTGTGAGTTCTCTTCAGAGTCATACACATCACTGTTTATGTACAATATTTTCATGGTATTTGTGGAGTAGAGGCAACAGGAATGCGAACGTAAGGGAGCGCATATGGCGAGGCCAAGACCATAAATACCATGAAAATTGTTTACTGTTTAGCAATACTGCTTTCCTCCTTCTTATAATCTTGACACTTTTAAATGTAATGCCAATCGCCATCTGCTTGCAAATTTTTACGTTTTTGTCTTTAATTACATCTATTTTTCTTTTTACTTTTTAATTGAAAGTGGCAACCCTGCCTTGTATTGAGTGAAGGATTAAAAAACAAACAAAACCCCCAGCTACCAAGCACATGTAAAGCTTAGCACTCTACCGTGTATAACATCTAAACGAGGAGAGTCGAAAAAAGGCCACAACTGATCCCCCGAATTCTTTTGGGGCCAATGCTGCGTGACCAAATGATAAGTCAATTTGGTTGCAAATCAGACTACCTAGTTTTGAACCTTCAATACCTTTACTACTCTGCTAAGACCCTTAGAAATAAGGCTTTACGATATCTTTTGCCTTAAGCATCCGTTGACATGGTAAGTTTCAGTAATTTTGGAATTTCACTTTTCCCTTTCGCAACAAATCACATTTCTGAAAAACCTCTTCAACTTTAAACACACCTTTCAATCTGCTCTTCATTGGAATCACGTCCATTGTTGATGCGGGCACCGTGGACCCGAGTTATATTATCAGGGCCGCAAATAGAGGAAAAAATTTGGGGATCAAAAATATTTAAACGTCGGAAAGACTGACGTGAGGTCAGGGAAAATAAACCTTAGTGACTTACACTAGAATTTCTTATCATTAACTGACATGGAAAATTTTCAGCAAAATAAAAAAACAAATTTACTTTGCACTATTTGTTCCACTTGGCGGAGCAGTTAGATCTTATTTACAATTTGGCACCGAGAACACTTTGATTGAGTGTAGGCATCATTGCGATTTGTACGAGATCCTGCAAGGTCTAAGGTGGTAAAAGTGCCGAACATTTTTTCCGATTCGGTTTTTCTCCATTCTGGACAAAATGGTTCATAGCTTCTATGAGGTCAATACTGTCCGTTCGGTTTTTATGGACATGAAGAATCATTAGGTTATTTAACCTGTTTTCTGCCACTGTGGATCATAGGTACCAGTCGCAGTGAAGAAAATATTCTTTTGCTTTCCGCATTCGTGTCAGGAGCGACGAAAACCTAGGACAAGAACTTCAGAAATAAGCTGGTGCAGACTGACCGAAACGATCCAGTGTGTTTCACATGTTTACCAAGGCCCTCCGAATCGATCCCACGAATCAAAAAGGTAAGATATCCTGCATTACACTATACATTTTAAAATCGGGCTGATCAAACCGTTTCTCGATAGAACATGTTACGATGACCGACTCTAACACACCCCTTTATCATATAAAATTTTTACCCTGGCACCCCCTGACGCTCCATTCTCAGATGACACTGATGCTATGACTGTCTGCAGTAAAACATTGTTATTACCTACCTGCATGTTTCCTGTTTGAAGGCTATACATATTGACCATTGGTAGAAATACATTGCTAGCAGCTACGCCCATCTGCACGTGAGCTGACTAGGGTTCAGCGACGTTTGAATCTGGCCTGACTGGGTCATCGGTGATGGATGCAGCCACAGAACCGATGGGTGTGGTAGACATGCTTGAGGAGCCGACATGAAAGTTATGACTTGAATGAGATCCTTCCGATTGTCAACTCACGTTACCTATGGATGATGAAGTATTGTTACTGGTGGATGATTTGCGACAAATGCTGGTATGGTGTTTCTGGTGGTATACTGAACACGTGACCTAAGATGGACAGGTAGAGACAGCGCGATCCTTAGATAGACAATTAAAACATGTTCATCTTTACGAATTGCATACATGCTTGCAAATTATTGACGACACTGCACCTACAGGAAACATGTTTCCCACTGCAATAAGCACAAACAAGAACCTTTGTCCTATGAGCAGAAGATGTTATGCTAGAAGCATTTGCCAACGGAGCCGACGCCGTAGACGGCGAAGATGAGGATCTAGAAATGACTTGATTAGTGTTTACCTTATTACTACTAAAACCCTCCCTAACCCCTATCTCCCTCAAAATGCATTGAGATACGGCATTGAAAGTAAAATTGCCATCACTGACACAACGATTAACTTGTAAACATAACTCTTGAGGGAGTTTGTATAAAATAATCGGCAATAAAAATGCACCGCACTGTGTGGGTGACACAACAATACTATCTAATGCCAGGACATTACACATTAATCTATCATAAAAAGGACTTATAGACGATACATTACTGCTAGAGTTGATTGTTAGCACTTTCATGAAGGAAGCCATATGTGCACTAATAATTGCTTGTTCTCTAAAACGTCTAGGGCCTTACCATAGTTTTCACACGTAGGGCTTAGACCATAATTTGCCTCCTTCGCTGGCCCTGACAGATCGGGGCGTAAATATTGGAACCGTTCGACATCAGATAACTCCGAGTTATCATGCACTGCAAACCGGAAAGTGTCGCAAAAGGTATTCCATGTCGTCAAGTCAGCGTTAAATGTCTCAATGTTCAATTTGTTCTATTTAAAACAACGTCTTTGCCCACCACTCGTAGGCGACGACGATGACGACGACGGCAGACTGATATCGAGGCCAGCTGCAGTGCTTCTGATTGCTAAACTTCTACGCAAAATAGACCGTTTGGCTGATACATTGGCCTTTACCTCATCAGACTGGCTGATGTCTTCTTCCAGTCTATCTCGAGGCAATTTCTTCAAGATTAACTCATCCAGGATCTCCAAACGCTCTAGTTTATTAATAACGACTGATCGACATGCTCCTCTAAGATTAATCCAATCCTCTAATGATAATTCGGAAATGTTGGCTCTTTATGTTGCCATGATTAAGATGTGGAAACGAAATCCTGCTCGTTGCGCCCCTTGTTACGATGACCGACTCTAACACACGAACTGAGACTACAACTTAGTCTCGAACTCAAAGAAGACTCGTGTTGATAAAAATTTCACCTTAACATACAAATAAAACATTTCTATGTACACTCCAAGTAGAAAGTAAACTATAATTACATGGATCAGCATATTGATATATTACGAACCAATTGTATTAGCGATACGTTATCATGCAGCGCCGCCGTGGTCTAGTGGTTAACGAATCGGACTCACATGCCATAGGTTGTGAGTTCGAATCCAGCCTAGCCCTATATAAAGACTATCAGTTGGGGAAGGCAATGGGAGACCACCCTGTAAATATGCTCTCTGCCAGAGCATTGCTCACACTGGCTGGGCAACAGGCTACGCTCGAAATTAAGTATGCCGCGAAAAAAATTAAAAAAATCATGCAGCATTTGACTTCTCATGTGCTAATGTTCCGCATGCGGCAAGGTTTTGAAACTTTTACTAATGCTGACATGATGCAGACACGAAATTGAAACTAAACTGGGGATGGGATATTTGCTTATTATACATATTTGTAACTTCACCTATTACATAATCATACGATTTGAAGTATATGGCCTGATATTGATCTTTACATGTATCTGGAAAGTACTCTTCCCTGACGCATCCTGCAGCCTTTAGTATGGCTGATTGTTTTCCTTCGTCGAGGAAGATTTGGCTCTTCAAAGTCGTAGCATTCACGCTCTGTGTGGTTGACATACAGAAAACAAGAAATGCTTTGTCATTTCGGTCTTTCCTCGCCATTGTGACACTTGCTCTTGGTTTGACACGCCCGCCGTTTTATCAACCATTATGTCAAAAGACGACGCACAGCCAATCTCGTTGGGACTATTTCTTATGAGATTGACAGCAAAGACTTCAATCATTTTATTTTGAAATACCGGTGAAGTGAACGGGATTCTTCGTTGTAGCCATTCAAGCAAGGAATAGTCGTCTTACCTCGAACTAAAAGAAGCTTGTAGAAATTTAAGTCGATTTCAGGTTGCGCATCGCTATTCCAATTCCACGAAATGGAGATTACTGCCTTGGAAGATGTAGTATACTCGATATGATCTTTAGTAGCATTTTTTGTCTTCTTTCCCGTTTGATGCAAGAACGTATGTCATATCCACTATATTTCCAAACGCAGTTGAATTAGCATCAATATAGCGTACAGTTGCTTCACGGTGGCAATCGTTGCTTTGATGTTTGTTGAAGCATTTGTCTTTTGAGAGGGTATTTTCCAAGTTCATGAAACCA
>JAAAKL020017447.1:0-10602 GCA_010016065.2 Carybdea cf. marsupialis auct. non (Linnaeus, 1758)
GTTATTGTGGATAATCTACAAGCGCTGCCAGCGAGTTCCCCCAGAGCTGCCAAGAATTGAGAAAGGCACTCATTACACTAGCATCTGCCGAGAAGCCTTTTGAATGCAAAGCGATATGCAAGCGAATCCTTTTACATGCAACTTTGATGCACAGGAGGTGATTGCGACCTACGACAAATGTTAAAAAGTCCGATTTGTAACTGTTAGAAGTATCCATTTTGAGCAAGGAACTAAACTGATCAGGTTTCTTATATAACTGATGTACCTACTGATATATGCAAGCCATTCCAACGTAACCAGCATGCTGCCGCAAGTAAAAACAAACCACGATACCATTCCTTTAATCTTTCGATATATTTCTACCTCTGAAAGCTCTCAAGTCAGTCGTAATACATATACAAGATATATAGTAATCATAAGAGTATATCTCTCCCGATAGTCATTAAACATAAATAATAATTTAGATGCACTACCAAATCCCTACTGTTATAAATTGATCATAAAAATCCTAAAAAGAAGTAAAATGAAGAGCAGATGTCTCTCGAGTTCATGTTTTCGTTTAATAATTATTTTGTAGCAAATAAAAAAACTCAATGAGAAAGAGATAATTATATGGTCAGTTAAATGAAAAAGATTGCACTACCAAGCTAAGGTCTCATGAAAACGTAGCCTATGACAACAAAGTTGGTTTGCCACCTCCTTTTTGCACCCCCTCAGGACGACACTACCTCCTCCCCATTTTCTTCGCCGTTTTCAACATTATTTGTGGCTTCAGGACTCTCCGTCGTTTTCTCCGGCTCCACTGGCTGCTGTTCTTCTTCTTTAACGGCCTCGGGAATAGGGCTTGCTTCAGTGCATTGGACGCTTTTAGGTAGCTCAGTTGGTTCAGAAGGCTCTGTGGGGAGTGTCCCCTTTTCCGCGTCTTCGATCTCTTTTTTAATTCTGTCTTGACACAACTTACAACACCAGTGACCTAAGGAAAAAGACAAAATAGAGTTGCCTTAAAAGTCTTATATTTGCAAAAACATTGACTGCTTAAACGATCTGAGAATCAAGATCTACCTTATGCCAAATATTTTGGCGAATACAATAGCATAAGCACTCAAAACTTCAAGAACAATTTCACTTAGCTCGAATCTTTTACCAGATACTTATTACGTCAGTCCTAAGAGATGGTCAATTTTTCGCCACGAGGGAAAACTGTAACAGACCGATCATAAACTTGTTACTACATGAGACTGTGTTAGCACATGGCTGTTTCACTTTATTAGACTATACAACTGCTAGGTGGCCAGATACCATAGACCTCATGATCTCATTTAATGCCATTGTCTATTATGTTCAAAGAAGGCATCGTGAATGTGTGAAAACAGGCGCAAGATAGGGACGTAACAAGGAATTGATGACAGAATATCATGGCTGTTAATCAACGAGTTCTCCGAAAAGAGAAAGAAGAAAAAGAAGAAGAGGAAGAGAAAGGAATAGAACACGAGGGAATTCTGTAAATATTTTAAAGAGCAAATCGTTCGATGTTTCCGCCTTTTCCACTCAAGATATTCTTGGTGCCAGTAAGCTTCTTTGAGTGTATTTTCAAGTGCTTGAGTGGTTACTTTTCATGCACTTGACGAACTGTGGCTTGTACGAGCTATATCACCTGTGTTAAAAGTAACTAGCCCATGAAATATACCGTAATAGTGTGATACATTCAAAGGACTTTCTGTATCCCTGGTAAGAATGGCAATCGGGTACTATGTCTTGCCAAAACACTATCCAAACTTTGATCGGTGACTGCCTACCTGTTACTAAAGAACGATTATGGTTATATGTGTTCGCGCATGTACTGAGACACGTGTGATCCTAAATCTGACGTCAGAAGTCCCATGTTTAATCGCTCGGCATTTTTACTGGACCTGTGAAAGCGTCGCTGGATTCACAAACTCGAGACCTTTAGATCGAGAAAAGAACTTTGCAGCGGTTGGAAATACATACTGTTCATTTTGCCCACTGCAGGAAATGCCTCTGTTCCCCTATTTGGTGTCCATAGACACTGATCACAAACATATCGAGAGCCAGGGGCAAATTGGGCTTTTTTAAATAGGTCTGAAGGTGTCCACGAGGACGCAATTTTGCCAACCAAAGCTGCTTAGGCTAGCAAAGTTTAAGTGCCTATAAAATAAAGTACAGAATTATCGAAGTTTACAGCCCATCTGTCTAATTTTGGAATTTTCTGACGAAGTTTACGGTCTGGGGAAGCCCTGTCAATTATCAATTACTTTCCTTTTCTCGACCTTACCAAGCTTTACTCCAAACATGCTGTGATATGAGACATGCTCAATCAAAAAGAAAGCACAGAACAACAGAAGAACTGCTGAATGTGAAAAGCTGTATATATCGCATTAAACTGTTTTATAAACATGACTCATCTCTGTCCTTGAAACAATAAATATTGACGTAAGACTTTCGCACGTATGCAGTTGATTGTTTAGAATTTTTCAAATTGTCCAAAATAATAAGGGGAACGCAAAGTAATGGTTTGGAAAGTATTATCGAGTCACTGTTCTGGTGTTTTTTGGTAATACTTGACAAAGTCTTCGTAGCATGCATTCCTCGCATAGAGATGGCAGTATGTTTACAGTCAAGTGTCTCCAACATCTAAAATGTCAATCAAATAACTGACTTTTTGACTCTTCACTTTAAGACCACACCTAAGATTCACAGTGATCTAGGCTATAATATAATGAACTCTTCTCGTCGATGTTGATCATTAACAAATAGCATCTTTGCTCTCTCCTTTATAAAAATAATAACAGTGTTACTGCAGTTCTCAAATATACGAAGAAATGCGGTGTTCCGACTCCACATTACAATGCCGTACGCAGTATTTGCTAACGATCATTTCGTAGTAAGTAACGCGAAAGTCTAAAAAGCAAACTTAAGGCAGTTCTTTCACACCAAAAACGTCCTACAATGACATAATGTTAAGAAGGCTGAAAGAAAGTAGGAGATAATATCGACCACTGGCTTTAAAGCACGCATTACTGAGTAGTCAGTATATTTTCCTAGCCACAATGGATGAAAATATTTTGTAAGCAGCCACTAATCCTTGTATTATATCAGACTCTCATCATTGAGTTCGTGTATTCTTCCGTGCCAAATTGTACGGGGGTGGGGTGGTGGTCAAATTGCAATTTTTTCAAAATTTTCACGATTTCATGTAATGATGACCCCCCAACTTTATTACATTTTCATGAAAAATCCTCCGAAGGCTGATAATCCTTGGGAAGATCAAAAAAGTCACCTCATTAGCACTCTAAATTTTATGAAAATTGAAAAAAATACCCATTCTATTCGCTTATTCGGCCCCTACAATTAAGCACGGAAGAGTAAGTATTTTAAACTTGTGTTAGGCACGAAAACTCCATAAAACGTGCTCAAGGAGACTTCAATCCTTTGTCATAAAATACCAACAAAAAGACTACTGTAAAAGCTGGATTCAAGTTGAAAATCACTGTTTTTCTCCATACAACAAGAAAACATTTTGGCGGCAGAGGCAGCTGCATAGATGCACTACCTACAGGCGATTATTTTTCTTCCCTCTTTATTTGAGGTTTAAGATCCTGGTCATTCTGACATTTGAACATGTTTTAGTTAAACAGCTTTACCTTAAGCAAATGTAGCAAAAGTTGCATAAAACACTCAATATAAAGGGATCTGCAAGACACACACAGATAAGGCGGCCAGCCGCTTTTCTCAGCATCACAATTGCACCTTCACATCGACTATTGAAGTTATTAAATACAACAAAATACCAGTGTAGACACCAATATTCAGGACTAGAAAACCCGCGCTGGTAAATGCTGTAGCTCAACTTATAAGAATATTATCTGCTTCGACATCACTTGACGTTTCATTGAAGGCCTCGGCTCCCGTGGTTTCATTAAACAATATATAGAAATGTGTCTTGTATCCTCTATTCTACAGGTAAGCTGTCAAGCAATCATAGGCAGTAGTATTTTCGTCGACTGTGACTTCCGACTCACATTTCCTGTTAATTACATGTCTTCCGTATTCACGATCCTTAGTCCTTTGTCTCATTAGGTAACCGTTAACTACAATAACTAGCACAATCAAAAGAGAATTCAGTTCCTTCTCATCGAAGTTTCAATGGGCTCTGCAGAAACTAGTGAACCGTCTTCACCTGATGTTGTAACTCCCTACATCATCAGCAGGAGATCACATTGACATGATGCTCACTTGATTTGTACACCAAAACAGTCATGTGTAACATGAATGAGAATACCAAACACACAGAAATCAATTAGCCATTAAAAGACAATCCACGCCCTCTGCTCAATCTTACGCGATTCCTTGATGATCGTATCAAGATTTGTTCATTCGACTAGCCGATCCAAGCCTAAAAACAAACCAGTAACTTAGCCAAAAAGTTGAAATGAGGACGTTGTCAGTGATTTGTGCTTTTAAAGATTGATTGCTTTTACTTTAAAACATCCATATCCAAGTGGAAAAAAGCTGCTTTTTAGAGCTCGTTGCCTTTGATTAAAAAATTTCAAACTGCTCGCACAAGCGTAACAAAATCGGCAAGTTAAAGAAGGTAACCTTGTTACCAGCGTAATGTAAAAAAGAGACTTCATGAATATTTGCACACCAAATATCAATTCACTGCCCTTGACAGCATCAGCTTTTTGCTAATCGAAAGAAAAATGTCGTTTGTCAGACAAATATTATTTTCCCGGTACAAGAATAATCCGCTTTGTTTCACCATCAATTTTGTTTTTTTTCTTAGTGGGCCATTTTATCTCTGATTATATAATTCTCCATGTTTGAAGTACATCAGCTTCGATTTTTCACTGTTTCATGAGAAATAAAAATGTCCTCAAAACTTTCAGAGAGTTGCAATCTGATCCTGTAAACCTGAAAACAGCTAGCCCTTCAGAGTCTCTACGTAAACACAGTGATTAGTTTTCGTGGCCCTTTCGATGCTTACTGGCATCCTGAAACGTGAATTGGAAAACTGTATCTGGCTGCCGTTCTTGGTCTCCTTTTCCACCTCTGGGGTCAGTGATTTATATTTTAGCTGCGGCATCGATTGTGGCATCTAACTTTAGTATTCACGAGGTCAATACAAAACAGCAAACACCACGTTACTTGTTGAGCTGATTCGTCTTTGTCTCTTGTGCGCTTTTAATTGCAAAATCAATAAATATTGTGTCTTGCAAGAGTAGTAAGACACGTGACGATCTGTAGATGTTATGTCTATGAGGAGAAAGAGGATAAAACCTGCTTCTTTGACACAACGGGAACATTGACCTTCCCAAACGAATGCACATTAAGGAGATTTGTTGGTATGTAACCATGCACACAGCTTACATACAACTAGCATGGACTGCCACTGCTACCGACGTGTCTCTTTGTTGTCAAAAGTACAAGTGCAGATCGTTGTCATCTCGCTTTAAACTGTACAACACAGCCGTCTCTTCCTTCCTCTTCATAATTTTTAATTGTTTTGAAGATTTTGTCGAAATATGCATACATCTTCTGCGTACAACATAAAAATCTAGGTTTCAAAAACCATGCGTAATTGTTTAATAGTAGATTGTGCCCTGATTGTGGAATGCAGTGTTACTGTCAGTTGCTTCATTGAATTTTGTAGAAATCGATGCGGAAGATTTTCAAGGCCATGAGAAATCTCCAATACCAAAAGAAATCTATATTTGAAAAATCGCGTTGAGTAGTAGATTCATTTTATTGAATCCAAGTTTCATACCGACCTTTTGTGCGCATGAGTATAACATTGATCATTTTGCACCTGGGCAATGGCATAGATCATCTAAGTAAATACCTGAATTTTGCTGAATTTTGAGTCGCCGTGGTCTAGTGGTTAAGGAATCGGACTCACATGTCAGAGGTTGTGGGTAGTGTAAGAATAGCACCCACCTTGAAAGCATTGAAAAGGATAAGGAAAATACGGAAGTCCAATACAAGTAAGAATCTAGAGAGAACATTACTCATTGCTACCATTGAGTCCATCTTACAGTATGGATGTGAGAGCTGGACGTTGTCAGAAGGGCCAGAAAAAGCGATAAAATGGAACACTCATTGGAATAT
Organism: Carybdea cf. marsupialis auct. non (Linnaeus, 1758); assembly: GCA_010016065.2. NCBI lineage: Eukaryota > Metazoa > Cnidaria > Cubozoa > Carybdeida > Carybdeidae > Carybdea > Carybdea cf. marsupialis auct. non (Linnaeus, 1758). The sequence continues at coordinate 6,127 of JAAAKL020017447.1, forward strand.
TGCAGAAGGCATTAAACAAACACTGGAGCAGCTGCACACCAAAACACCAACTCTACCGTAAAGTACACGCTGTCTGTGACCAGACAGAATGACACAGACTTTAATTAGCAGGTCACTGCTATCGACAGTCAGACCTAAGTGTCGAGAAAGAGGTGCCATGAAAGCTCACACATGGTCATCAGGGGCGTAAAAAGGGGTTTCAAGTATATCCGAGAGAAAAGTAATCGCTGCGTAATCATAACTTTCGAGTTATCAATCTTTATAAAAAAAACGCAAATTGTTCGACCAAAGTCGAGGGCGACCTGAAGGCTCCCTTTTCGTATGGCTTCTGCCCGAAGGCAGGAGGGGCGCCACACCTCTTCCCTGTATTTCCACAATTTGAACCCAGCATGAACTGGTTCCCTTTAAAATCTTTATAACAGTGGCCTATTCGTCACTACTGAACCCTAATGTTATCGTGAATTACTGCTTGTTCACCCTGCAATCAAGAAGATGCTACCAACAGCCGTAAGCTTCGCATTGTTCTCCCATCTGGTTCTACATCTCCATGGAACGATCATGCGCTGTGTTCAAGGTACCTTCTTCTCTTAATAAATACAAACTCTGTCAGATCATTTTCAAAAACAAATTGATTCCTTTCACGCCTGTTACTTGAGGCATCAATGCAGCAGAACATTTGTGCTTAACTGGTTAGAACTATTATTATGAAAAGTGTATGCAGTTAAACCATTCCACTAACCAACAATTATAATTATTGTTCGTCTTTAAAAAGGCCGAACATATATTTTATCATAAAAAATTAACGGAGAACAAAGCATTAGTTGTCAGGTTTCAACAATTTGCGTACCCCACATAAGTACGTAGTCTCGAAGGCTAACGACCCAATGTCCTTACGCTTACCTTGCCGCATATGGCAAAATAACTACCAGAAAATGAGCTGCACAAACATATTGTTGCCTTTAAACTTCTTTAAACTCATTAAAGAGGATTGTCATTACCCTAGTGACGTTCAAAATCAACCGAGGCTCGCCGTACTGTTTGCATTAGGCCCATGGAGTATTTAGGGCGAAAATATAGGTCAGAAAAGACGCTATTCGGATTTCTGGGGATGTGGGAATGTCCCTACTCTGACCCATATGGGAAGCTCTGATGGTGGGCCATCATATGCATGTAATAAGATGTTGAAATTCCATATCAATCTAGCTGTGTATGTGGCTATCCGAGACTATCTGTAAGCGAAATTGTGTAGCAAATAATTCTGATTGACAGAAGCCGCACGATAAACATAAATAACGGTAACTGGTTTAAAGAACTCCTCTTACCTTCTGGAGGTTCTGTGATTCTTGGAGTCAAGCAGTACATGTGATACCCACGGTCACACTCATCACAAAACAGAAGCTGATCCTACGGAACGAAGGACGATCGATTGCATAAGAATATTATCAAACCGGGAAGAATCGACTGATCGACTAATGATTGATAAATACAGGGTAAGCAATTGCCTGTTGGTTACTTGTTTACTCACATCATTATCTGACGTTCCACAAAGACAACAGGACTTGCATTCTATGCACTGCCAGCGATATTTTTTCACTTCCTGAGTTAATTTTTCGGTAAACTGCAGACATGTTGGATGACCTGAATCAAAGAAAAGAGGCTAATCAGTGGAAATAGTATTCCAAATCTAACGGTTGGATTGTTTCTGCACATCCTTCTATATCCCCGATTTCGATGTCACTAATTATCCAAGCCTAACCATATTTGATATATTCAACGCAAGAAAATAATGTCTTCTTTCACTCACCGCATGAAGATAACTTGGAATAGTTCATAGTTCATAGCAATAGTTCAAAACCGAAACATATTGCAGACACCACTATTTGGTTTTCCGTGAAGGAAACAGTGTTTAAGTCATGTTTGCCTCATAATAGTCTGTACTTGCCTTCATAATGTACAATCGATTGAACAACTGGCACGTGTCTCAGCCATTTGCATAATGTGAGAAAATAATACGACTGGGCGCGATTTCGGACGCTATATTCTCGGAAATCAACTTTGGCAAAAATCTGGAAGATGGGTCGTCTAGGAAATTTCTTTCGACATTTCCGGACATCTACATGATTGACACGAACAGTCCTTTGGTCAAGCTGTCGTCTTTAATTTGTCATTATTTCATACTTGGTATAAGTTAACTCACGACCTGTTACTGTTTTCTATTAATAAGGGGACCAAACATGGTTTTCATAAACATTTGACTATTTGCAGAAAAATTAATACCAGGATTATTATGATTAAATATAAATAAATGTAACAATGATAATCATCAGTATGGCAATAGCAGTACCTGACCGTCCACAATCTGAACAGGAGATCAGTGCTTCCTGCTGCCCAGTCTTTTTATTTCTGAAGTTATCCCCTAAGCAGAAGTCACAGTATGCATTAGGGTTCGACCCCTTAGCTCTTTTCAGTTCAGATCTATGCAATGGCAAACTCTCAAACTCCCCCGGCGCCATAGGCATGTCAGAGCCCATATACATGTCTTCCTCTTCTTCGTCATGGTTGAAATGCTGATAATGATACCGTAAACCTTGCTGATTTTTATACCTCTTGCCACAGACTAGAGGAGAAAAATACAAGGAGACGAGGAAAGATAATTAACAACGGTCTCACTGTCCAGCATAAATGATCGAGTAAATCTGTATTGTGCAGCTACACGCAGACAATCGTCCAGACAGTCGTAGCCTAAGCGTATACAATTATATACAATACACAAGCCATAACACCCAGCAAGTTCCTGTGTCTGATTAGAAACGAAAACCTAAACACTATGATTCTACACAAATAGTTTCAAAAAACGAAAACATCTGCAACATAACATATGCCAGGGGAGAAATTGATACAACTGCTACTAAAAACACTATAACTTGCAGTATTGATATGGAGGCCTACGAATCAGAGATATTTACATCACAAATCTAGCGAGACACTAAATGCAATTGTTTCCTAAATTTAATAATTAAGCAGATCAGTCATCCCACCTTTGAATAGCTAAGAAAATTACTTCTCTAAAAAGAAAGAATAGTCCACAAGAAATCATTGAGGTGTTATTTTGTTGCCCGAGATGCTGTGTGATTTGACACGGTCACCTCCTGGTTGCTTTGCACCATAATAACAAACGCTACTTCGTTTATATAAACATGAAAGTGAACTTAAGCTCTCATATCGTGCCTGTATTCTCGCAAATGGAGGCAAATCAATGTAAGCGCGTTCAACAAAATAGGAAAATATTCTTCGCCGTTGCACGTCATAACAAGAAGTCTCGCGTCCGAAATAGCTACATACTTTCACAAACGTATGGTTTCTTCCTATCTTCAAATTCCATCCGGTTTATCTCTTCTTTGGAAATTGCTCTAATCTTGTCTGCCAGCTTGAGGGCTAAAAGATTTTTCCGTCCCTTAAGAAGAAATCAATATACTCATGCTATTCACTGAATAAGAAATGATGTAACGGAAAGCAATTGAGGGAACAAAAAATTTAATGAGTGCAATTAAAAATCACTATAAACTGCAGATAAATGGTGACGTCTTAGTAGCAATGCTTTCTTCACCGAAAATAACATTTCGGCAATAAAAAATCGAAGTTTCTTGATGCCTTAGTGGGACAAGAATCACGAACTGTTTAATGACCAGGTTTACAAGCAATTATCGAGAGTAGCTTATACGCTCAGATGTCGTTAACTGCCTTGCTAGTTACCCTATAATCCATGATCGAACTCTGTTTTCCATGTTATGAATATATCGTTTTGACACGTTTAAAATGTGACTATACACGAATGGTATAAGGCAAAGACAAACTGTCAAGTAAAGGGAAATGTGCCTCAACTCCCTGTGGTTGACAAAATGTGATAGGCCTTACAAGACGGCCTTTTCTCTCCCGTAAACGTTGATGGTTCAGAGAATGATAATATATGCTACATTTTTCTTAACATAAATCTTAAAATGAAAACAATACCCTCAAACGTTCAATTTCGTCATCTTGTTTACCTTGCCTGACAAACCCTTTGACCTTCCTGGCTCTACGGATCATCAGTATCGCTTACCTTTCTGACAGAAGGACGTTTCCTTTTCTTCCCTGGTTTAAACTCATCATCACTGTCACTGAAATCTGATAAACCAACTTCTTCTGTGTATTCATGAGTGTCTGAAGAATGTTTCTCTTGTTCTTGTTTTTCTTCTTCTTTATGGCTCTGAACAGGAATTGGTTCTTCTCTTACTGGCCTCTCTGTCTGACTCAAATTATACTCAGTAGTTGCCTCAACTAAAAAAGTCAAAAGTCATTTCAAGTAATTAATCAACAAACCAAAATTCAAACAATGGCTATTTTAAATCACCAAGAATCACCATGTATGTATGTATGTATGTATGTATGTATGTATGTATGTATGTATGTATGTATGTATGTATGTATGTATGTATG
>JAAAKL020017448.1:0-10602 GCA_010016065.2 Carybdea cf. marsupialis auct. non (Linnaeus, 1758)
GAATTAGGGAATAAACAAAATAGGAAACAAAATCTGAGGAACATCTGCAACAGTTGATGTTGTTTCTACATTCAGTTGTTCAGAACATTAAAATCTGGATTAAAAACAAAATAACCAAGCTCATAAAACGTGAGGAGGAAGAACTTATTTGATTGTGTTGATAAATGGATTTGTAATTGGGAAAAGACTCTCAATAAAAGGAAGTGGCGAGAAGGGTTAAAACCAGGCGGATTTAATTTGGCAGTTGTGCATGATAGCTAAATTTCTTTAGTCATCTAATGAAAATTTAAAAATTGCTGAGTTTGATTGCAACTGAGCTAAATGGATGAAAGGGATTGATTTTCCGACAGAAATCAGGTACTGTAAATAAATAAATTGAACTAAGCAATGGATAATTGCATTTCAAAATAGACAACATCTTCATCAAATATGTAATAAAAAAGAATGCATAAATAGTGGAAAAGAGGAATAAGAATAAAACTTCAAACTATAAAAAATTTAAAATAAAGAAATATAGATCAAATCAAGCAGTTAAAGAAAAACAGAAGATAAAGATAAATGATGAACAGACACAACAGAAGTGTCTTGCCATTACATTACAACTATCTTCCTTCCTGACAGCTGGTTGTGTCCTGGTCTGATCTAAAGCAAACTAACATCGACTTACAATGCACCAGAAGGTGATCTTATGATTCAAATAGAGTACTGATGCTGATTATTAAAAAATATCCACTTTTAAGGGCATTCAATGGCAAGTGTTAATGGGATGCACAGATTTACAAGATAAAATAAATAACCAAAACACACACCAGAATATATGAAACTGGGAAATGAGATGGAAAATGGGATGGATTAGATTAGCAAAAAATGTTTGACTTACACAGATAACTTTTAAAAATGTTTATCAACGTTGGCTTTAAACATTTCACAGCTGAGGTATTCTTGGTCAAAAGACCCTAGACTGGCTCTTGCTGTGAATAAATAGAGTAGGCACAAAAATTTGAAGCTAGACAAAATATTTACCATGATAACAGCCATCAAGTGAAGGATTACTAATACTGCCTCCTTTTTGAGAAAGGGGCTGAAGAGAATAGACGAATCTTTCCTAACACTATTACAGTTTAAACTTTGTTGAGGGGGCATAGGGGTGACACCTCCATAGATATGGCAGCAGTACTCCAGATCAGATCTATCTGGAGGATTAAAGAAGAATGAAGTCACATACTTGTCCACAATAAATACAATGGGTTGCATACCTTCATATATTCATGCTGCGTCTGCTCTAAGGTCTTTAGGCCTCTTCCAACATATGCTAAAAATAAGAGAAATAAGCAAACTCATCTAAATGGAATGTACAAAATAATATTCTTTGCTTCATAAAAAAGCAGTAAACTTGTTCCTTATACTATAAGTGGGACTCCAGAAAGAATCCAGATTCTTTTCAAACCTTGTGCTTTGAATAGTCTTGGTGTGAAAGTAGCCAATAGTAATATTTCTGCTTCTTACACTTCTAATAAATTTGATAAAATATACAGGCTGCAAATAGTAGAAACATGTCAACATTGTACTCAAGGTAAAAGAACTAGAATAGACATACTTGTGACTGATGTCCCACATGGCACGTTATCAACTGTACCATGACTGTGGCCATGGACTAGATAGCATATTTCTCCGTCTCTTACAACTTCCTCCACTGAAATTGTTATCTCACCTATCTCCTACAACAAAAAGTGTAAAAATGTCTTGATAACCTAATCGTACACCAAACTCTGAAAACTAAACAACAAAAACTTATTTACACAAAACTGTATGCATTTTGGGTGTAGATTGCTACGAGTGTAGTCCTGATAGAATTATACAACATATACTGCTGTTGTGACCAGATGCAGCACAGTATTGAACCTCAGAAATCAAAAACATGTCCAAGCAATTTGACAACAAAAAACCCAACACATGCACACAATCCGTTAGTGGATGAATTTGGGTCACTAGCAAAAGTACATTCTCCTTTTCACATTACTGCTCTGGGAAATGAATTTCTTTTTAAAAATCAACTAACCCTGTGATGACAAAAAAAATCCTTGGTTGCATATGTATTTTCATAACATTATGAAAGTTTTACTGATTTCACTCATACACAGTAGTTTTTTTCCAATTGTATATCAAAATCCTCTTTTATCCTGTAAATTCTTTGCAAAATGTTTTCCTTCTTTATCCTGACGACTTGCTATTGCCAGTATCAGTTATCAGTTATCAAAACAAATTGGCCACCTTTTACAAACTTAAGACAAAAAAATCTATTAGATGGGCATCTTGTCTTAAAGTGCTTTATGCCACTGTATGTCACTTGTACATCCCTTGTACACAGGTACTCCTCAAGCCCCTTTCAGTGAAAGTCAATGGTGCAAAAACTGTGATAATAATACTGTATTGCCTTTCCCTGCATAGGCATATGATCTTAAAAATTTATGAGATACAAACATGCCAAGACATTAATGACCTCACATTTTTTAATGGCATGGACTATTTTTAGAAAATGCACTTTCAAAAGCGTATACAAGCAGCTAATAGTTTCTTACCTTTCCAGCATCTGAAACTGTTACCAAATAGTCTGAAAAGACTGTTTTCCCTATTGTTTTGAAATCTAGGGGAAAAAATATTCAACTAAGTTACACATTTTAACCAATGAGAACTGAGATATACAGCTTCATTTAAAATTGAACACTTGCCCCTCTAAATTTATCTGGAGGCCATTGACTATCCAGGTTTGGATAATGATTTCCGGTTTGATCATAAGATATGCTTTCAACAATTAAAACCATGATTTTGCATAAAGTCATAGTGGCACTATCAGAACCATTGGGATTTGAGAAGGAGGTGAGTATGTATATTCTTCAGAGACTACAATGCATGTATCTTCTTCCAATATTATGATTGCTACTAAATGGAATGTGCAATGAATTCCAATGGGAATCTGCTGGCTAAGAAGAACAAAAATCAAAGATGGCAAAATCTTGCACCCTGCAATAACATTCTTGACACAGAGCATTCTGTTATCTGTGAACACTATTTCCCTGGTGGATATGAAACTGTTGCTGCTGATGGATGGAAGAGACATTGTCATCATTTGTTCATTGTTACTGGCACAAGGCCATACTTAATTCTATCCCTGCTACATTGCATATAACAACAACCAAGGCCAGTTGTTCCAGTAAAAGCACTCTTCCTAATAAGCATGTTTTGGGGGAAAGGGGTTCAGTGCAAAGTGGGTATGAACCAAAAAAATCAATTTTGAACTGGAAGTTACTGCAGTTTGTCTCTTGCTTACTTCAGACCTTCAAGTGTTTCAATCACAAGAAATGGAAACAGAGACTCACTTTATGCTTATAAAATTCTCAATTGTGGAGTGATCTGAATGGTCAAAATTTTATCAAGAAAACCAAATCCACAATTTAACTATGCATTCTCACCTGTAAGATGTCACTCAATTCTTTTGCACTGAGTAACAGACAATAATGAATCAGTATTGCTGAAGTAAGTTGCTACCATGAATTTGTTTGCACATTAGTGATAAAAAGTCATCTCTAGAAATTATCATTAGATTTTCAGAATACTTTGTAACTTCAAACCCATTGAGAAAACTTCAGCTTGCATAACATCTAATGTAAATGCAGCATTACATAAATTTAAGTTTATGCAGACAGTCATTAACAATGTAATGGGTAGAAGACAGAGACGGGGCTCATTGCTTCCTGGTGATTTTACATGAGACCTTTTCTGCAAAATTATGGTTGGGCACTCTTTGGAAAAGCTGTCAACAAACCCAAGCACTTGGTAATAAGTACCCTAAGCTTCATGGTTGTTTCCTTATTTGGTGGTCTTAAGAATTGTGCAAAATGCTACCAGTATACAGACTGAATAGTTCTTTCTTGCTTGGCCAGAGCTCTGAAATATGTTCAGGAATAAGGGATTTACATGATACACCAGCTGCTATATGTTACAACTGGATAAAAGTGTAAGAAAGTGACTTCATTATTTATCAAAGATCTTTCAAACTTTTTTGCTATAACAATATTGCTTTGTAGTGAAATGATATCATATTTGGAATTAAGTACATACCAATGCTGCCAAGGTAATCAAGTGCTTCTTGGTTAGGTGAGGCAATTGTGACTGGTGACTTGGGTGTTCCTGACCTATCACAAACAGACAAATGTATATATAATATGGTATTATTGACAAATTTTGGTACTGGGTAGTATGTGAAAGAGGGCACCTCACACTAATGCTGAAGACAAGATGGGAGTTTTACCAAGCCTCTCCTGAAGTATAAGTTATAAAAGTTTAACTGGCCAAGGCCAGTTTGTACATTACTGATTCTGTTGCTGTATGCATGCATTGGCTACATACGAAAGATACGCTTGAAAAAACACAAGCTATCCTGGGCGGATGTAGAGGTTGCGGCATATAACAAAATGTTTAACAACTGCACGTTTTTATATAGATACGGATTTCTAATGTATGAAAGCCTACTTAAGCTTGGAAAAAGCCTAAAGAATATTTTTGGAAAAAAGAGGATAATAATATTGAATATTTGACGTAAGACTTGCATTAACTACTTCCTATCACAATATCTTGGTGTGGTGCATACCACTACGTTCCTCTTCATAACGGCCGTAGGAGACATGATATAGCCTCGGCCTACACATCAACGTAATTCCAGGACAACGCCGCGTGCGTCAATTAGCTCTGTCCGTACGTCACTAGTGCACTTTGCCAAACTTAAGGTCGCCACTTACAAAACGTACAAAGAATACTGTCCTTCACTAATACTTTTACAAGGAAATACTATCTAGTATCCATGCAAATGTTACTCCTTATAGTCCAAGACCGCTAATATTGTTATCAGTGTTATGATATAAACTAGATAAAGCCGGTGTTCATATAACCAAAATTCAACGAGAGTCCGAAGACTATAGGAGGACAATCACTTACGATGTTGTAAATTACTCTCAACAAATCTAACGCTAGTCAATATGGAGCCCTACAATAAAATATATAAACAATTACGTAAATACCGGTATTACTGTTCGAAGTCATAGATCTAGAACAAAAACACTACCAACCGTGCGCCTCTTGAATCGCCGCGAGTTTCAATAGCCTGGTTATCCATATTTCTGGCCAAGTTATAAACAAAAATGATTAGTGCTTATGTGAAAGTGTCAACCTGGCACTAAAGCTTACGTTGAAACCTTTCATGTTTTTCGATAGTCCCTTATCTGAAATCAAAATTAATAACCTCAATTCTCTCCTTTATTCTTCCAACTTACAAACTGTTTCCATGGGCAATAATTATAGCCTCTCTTCTGATACAAGGCCTCCTTCACATCACAGAGTATTTCATTGATTTGCAGTATTCACACATAGATACAAATAATATGATTATGATTATTATATATGATGATATAATTCTATATATTCACATACAAACCGAACCTCGGGTCTTCTTATTCTTAGCCGCTTCCTATGTGTAAATATAATTTTTTACTGACAGGGCAAACGAGTAGTTTGGAGTGGCGCAGTAATCGGGGGAGTGGGTGGGTGTAACTTCCCTCTAGCAGGATTTTAAGAATATTTCACATACAATTGTAAAAAGTCTCAGGCAAAATGCGTACAGTGACCGCCATTTGCGTTTCAAAACTCTGTGGCGCCCAGAGTGATCTCACCCATTTTCAACTCCAGCTTCGTAGTCTGTACTCTAGTCAACTTGCCACTCTTTCGAACGAAAAATGCATACTAGTGATGACGCCGTGTAACATGAGAGCTATTTTGCGAAAATGATCAAGGTTCGTATTTTGCCTCATACATGCTTGTTTCTGATTTAGTTGGGATTAGTGTTTTAAATGTCAGTAAAATCTCTATTCAACTGAAGAGGTAACTTTGTGAAAGATTGACAAATAAATAAGAGGCATTGATGGTAGGACTTCCTGAGTAAAGTTTGTACATGATCCCTTATGTCAGGATGTGTCCACCATGTTAACCAGGTCGATTGCTCATTATTCAGCTGTGTGCCTGTTGTGATAGTCTTGAATTTTCTGTGATTCTTTTAGATTTTTAGATTTTTAATGAAAAAAAAATTAGCATGGTTCCACAATGACGGAATCGTGTGATAACTACTGGCAAAGACTAGCGAAAACAAGCAAAAATGCGTGAGATACTCAAAGTTCCGTAATCGTACTAAATTTCATGTTTGTCGGTATTAGTGTGGGTATGTTTCCATTGATGCTAGTATGTAATGTAAAACTATAGGCAGCTCACTGACGTAGTGTGGATGCTACGAAAGAGTTAAGCCAATACTCACACACACTCTCTCTCTCCTTGTGTGGTCCTTGGCGCAAACTCGCACAGCAGAAAACAGACGTCTACTTTCAAATGCAAACTTACGAAAATTTCGAAGTTACAAGTTCCCAATCTTGTTACTATCCTCGCATATTTGAAGTATGAATGGCCTAATTAGCTTTCCATAGTTCACCTTTACAAACATTTTGCTGCGAATATCTAAAAGAGTTATTGCTTTTGTGTGAGTGTAGATCTCTTGTAAGTCTTTAGGCAACTGCAGTACAAGCCGGTGAATCTTATAGAGTGACTGTCTCTTCTAGTTTTCAATGGTAGTGAGAAGTACTGCTGAAGCGAGAGCTTTCTGTCGGCATCTAATGGACCCGTCAGCATTTCTTTTCCCTAAAGACATCTTGTACCATTTTTTTTCTTTTAATGAAGTAACATAAATCAGAGCACCTCTTGCATCCACTCCCACGACGGTGTCTGAAATATTTTCTTGCGCAGTTCTGCTCAGAATGTGGGTGATAATTTTTTTACATAAACTTTGGAAGGCTCCGTCAAATGAGGAAAAATGAACAATACTTCGTTAAATATCGCTGTCACAGTATTACTGGCATGACTCGTCACTGTCTGTACCTTAATGATAACGATGGCAATGTTACGATGAAAGGCCAAAAAGTTGATGTACTTCTCATCTTGAAATAACATCCTTTTCGAAGAAAATTTAGGGATTTTAACTTTTGTCCAAAACTGAGAAATATGGTTCTGTCATTTCATAATTCATATCAGAGTTTATTACCACCGTTCCTTTTGCTAACATTTCCCATGTTCTTCATTATCTCAACAAAAATGAGCTAAACTCATGTCGATTGAGAATCCGTTTCTTTGTGCTTCGCGTTAAAAACAATCCACATTACACAATCTTGTTTCCGTTGACTTCAGGATCCCAAATAATACTTAAGACTGTTTTTACTTCGGTATTGGCGTGTTTCTGTTTTTGTGTATGTGGGGGTAATCTAGGATCTTTTATGAAGGTCTGAAGTGCCGGGAAGTGACTTGCGTTTTCAAATCAATAGGTGTTGGAGTTTTCAACACTTGTTTCTAGATTTTAAGCAATGCGAAAGGTCGAAAAGCTACCTATTCATTCTAATTTGGTTTGAAGTAATGACCTTGAATAAGAACCCGTCAGATTTGAGATACGAGTAGAGAAATAAAATCATCTCAATTATACCATTCTTCAATTACCACAGACCACGCTTATTCAGCGGAGGAAACGAGGAATAAGAATCACTTAAATCGTTTTGTCAAATAAGGTTATAAACCATGATTTCCAACGGCGGGGGAAAGCAAGCCCAACATACATTGACATAGTTTATGTTTCACACACGCGTCTAACACTTTCGTAAGCTGATACTCGGTCCTAGGGGTTCTCTGCAATTTTAGTTGTATGATTGATCGGGGTGGCGAGGGACCAAAGATGGAAGGAAGACAGGTGAGCAAGTGACTCAGGCCAAGGTTCCCTGACATTTTAATGATATCGTATTATCTTCATTAAAACCTACCCTGTTCCATTTTAAAAAGGCGTTTTCGGTTTGGTCACGTACACACAATCTACATTTGACTTTTTAGTTTGAGGTCACATCTTGAGTTGTTTAATTTTCACTCTGAAAATTGCACTTTAGTTGCTTAAGTAATAGCATTTGTTAGGTTTTCGACTGACAGAGTGTGGAGAATCGTCACCAGGTCCTTTAAAGTTTACTTCTTGTCACGTTATGATTGTAAGTTTATTCTTTCCTTTCTTGTGATTATATACGTAGGCAAGTTTAATATACTTATGTTACACATAATTTCGATAGAATGTACAGAACAAACAATCAAGGGCCCTATGTCATAAATAACCAGTTTTGTAAGAAATGCTGTCTAAATAACATACAGTTAGTGTCATTTCGGCTGGAAAATTTGTACAAGCATGTCGGGTTTTCAGTATAGATTAAGGAGCGTTTTGACGATAAGGGATAATGAAACAAATCTCTTTTCCGTTGTTTGGGCAATTGACTCAAGTCTGGTCTGTCTTTGGCACATTCATCGCGCAATTTGCGCCAAAACCCTATTCTACAGGGATAATTTAAATTTTGAAGTTACTCATTGGACAAGAAAACCAGTCCTGTAATTTCTTGAAAACTCTCAGATTAGTTGCACACAAAGCAGTTGTTACCAAAAAATCGTTGTAACGTAGTTGTGGTTGATATGTTGCCTAGTGGAACTACTTGGGTTGGTGCAAGTACGTAAGAACTCGTACAAAACCGTAGCAAGGGAATTACAAAGAGGGCAAGACAAATTTCAGAAATTAGTTCCAAGTAGTTCCAGTTGTCAGAAGATAGCAGTTGCGCGTGTGGACATAGACAAAGTTGCCATAGATTACTGTAACAAGTACTTTCATCAACGCCCTCATCAGCTTTCATAAAAGACTGCTGAACTTTCTTGTGATGCAACGCACACAAGAGGTATAGGTTGGTCATTTGAGTTGTTCGTAGTCAAATACTCTCGCAGACTCAGCCATCGGAAACGCATTTTAAAAACCATCTTTGCGCACAAAAGACGAGGAAAAAACAAGATAAAGAGTAGATAAACTAAAGCCCCTACAAGTATTGGGTATCTATTTACGATTCTCAAAAGAGTTAATATTCCGCTACATCACACATACGGGCATCAGCTAATGCACCGAAAACATGCCCTGATAATTACTGTTCGAAAATTCGTTACTTGGCTGAACAATGCCAGATATTTTATAACTTCTACTGAAATACATTTACACTATTATGGTACATAGAATGCTTTGAACTCTGTCGGCACCGCTGCACTTCTGCCAATCAATACCAAGGCAAAACAAATTTCTCTTTTCCACGAAACTGGGTCATTCTGTAATGGTAGAGAACTTCACTACAGTTACAGAGTTTGCAGTCGACTCCTTAGACATAATCGTCCATAGTCACAACCATTTTCACATTACCATCAAACTTATCAGCTGGTGACCCTCAACGTCACCCGAGAAGGCAGCCTACCAATAAGTAATCAGATACACTACCATTACATTACGCTACATTACTGTTATCGGTGTTACCGAATATGGGAAGGCAGCATATTTCGTACGTCCACCAGTACTGTTATAGTGATAAATACACGGAATACGTGTGCGAGTGAAGTGCCAAATCCAATCAACGATAAACAATGTACTAAAGAATACAAAGAATCCGACCATCTTCTTCAAGGCAAGACCGCACTAGTCTACTGCCCCTGGGCGTTTTTTAGACTCGTATTGAGGTTTGTTGAATGTATATATATAAAAACAAACTCTCTTCGCTTGAGCTGGTTGCAGGTTCTACACAGCAATTGACTAATGAAGGAGCCGAGATCATGGCAAATTTAAAACCATACGATTGACTCTTTGACGGTCATCCCCCCGATTATCGTTTTCTTGCACCAAACGTTGACCATAAGTTTGACCGCCTTGAAATTAATAGCCATACATCAGTACAAATGACCCTGGACCAAAACTATGAGCAATTTAAACTTATTTTCTATCCAATATAAAATCCGTCGGCAGCAAATAACCCCAACATTCTGCCTAATAAGTGACAATTTGCAAAATGCTCTAAGAAATGACGGTCACAGAAGTTCCCAATTGAATTAAAGTTACTACATGAATATAATAAACATGATAAAATATCTTCAGAACCTCTATTTCGTAGGCAAATGTTTGTAACTACAAGGGCGGTCATCTAATAACAAACAACAAGATATTTCAACTCGTTTACAAAGAGTGTTCAGCAACAAGAGCAAAATCTGTACGTGGTACTTTTTTTCCCGTTCCGTTGACGCACATTAAATAAATAACAGTCTTAAGTTAGAGAACAGTATCCATAGCATGACTGCTGTGCCTGTGAAGCTGTCCCTCCCAGTGATATGGAGCTGTCTTTGTCTTTCTCCCAAAGACCAGGCGTCTGAAGAATCTGTAAGTTATACAAAGTAAACATCAAAAGAAGTCATGAAGCAACAAAGAAGCAAAAAGAACGCAGGAGGAACAGAACTGCGAAAAAAGGCGGCGAAACGTGGATCGAAGATGGGCTGGACTAGGGAGGATAAAGTGACGCTAAGGCCAAGGCTTTTATATTGGTCAGCTCAAATAATAAAATGAAAAGAACGGATTAGCTCTAAACATTTAAACATGATACAAGACGAATATGCTAAAGAGGAGGACGGGGGGGG
>JAAAKL020017449.1:0-10601 GCA_010016065.2 Carybdea cf. marsupialis auct. non (Linnaeus, 1758)
TATTAAAGGCATCAGTATTACGTTAAAACATGTCAGTAAGTGAAACATAATAAAGCTGCATAGATAAAGGATTCTAACAGAAATTCGATAACTTGCTTTTCAGCTACGACTACTAAGTCGTCCAAGCTACGACATAAACCACTTGACTCTCTGATATCTACTTGCAATACACCTTTCTGTTGACACTTATCAATCTATTCGTTAGTCACTTTAAAGACTAAGGGTCTTATTTGTAACATTCTTAATGCACTTAATGTCTTAAAGATAGATGAAGGATTAAGAGGGTAACCCCAAGTGTGCACAGGATGCAATTGAAACTTCCCCAGATGACGGTGGTCCGGCATTTTAAAGGTGCCTGCGAAAGATTTAGGGATAAAAACTCCGCAACTCTGGACACATTGTCAGAACAGAGCAGCTTCTTCCCTAGATCGTGCGGAGAAAAATGGAATGGAAAAGAAACATTGAATGACATAAAGACGCTGCAAAGATGATAGTAAGGAATGGCCCGGCCTCTCAGTACGGAGATATGCCAGACAAGACAAAAAACGCATTGAAGAGGAGAAGCGTTTCTGTGCCTAATCGTAAACCGTCAGAAACGATATGGCGAAGTAATGCCATAGGTATAGACCCAAGGTATTCAGTATACAATCTGTCTGTACACCTTCCTTTAAACTCCAAAATAGGATCGTGATATTAAGTAGGTATTTCAACAGTTATGTGTTCACACGAATATGCTGAGCGAGCATAGGTCTTTGTATTCAAACAAACAAAAATATGCGGTAAGATTAGTCACGAAAAAACCCCCTATTGTTTGGGGTTGCGTCGTTATTACTTTGGTGGATACAAACGTTCTGCTTCGCTGAAACGTATGCAGAAATGCGGCCTATTCTGTGGATGAAGTAATTAGTGAACCTTACTGCTAAACAGTAATAGATAATGATGTAATTAAAAGACAAAAGAATTTCATAGTCACACTCAGGTAAAGAGAGTACCAACAGGAATTTCAAACGAGGATTTGAATTTCACTCCACAAGGAAGGAGCAATGTATAGCAATTTTGGGCTCTGCATTCGGGATAAAAATACGTGCACAAACCAAGTAATGAGTTTATCTTTAAAATCAAGGCATCTTTTTAAAGGGAAAGTATTGGAATGTTAAATTTAAAAGGGAAGTCCTAATATGTATGGCACAAATGAATGAAAATTCCTGCTTAGGTATGGCAATTAGAGATAAATTACATCACTTCGTATTAAACTCTCTTCATTCCGGTTTCAACGACGAAATTTCGTGACAGCAACATAGCCAATCTTTTTCACGCATTTTTTCGTCAAGTACCTCAAGTGCTCAATTAAGCGCCCATCAATTCAGTATCCCCTGACAAATAAGCCATATATTCAAATAAGCTCTAATACGGTTGAGTTTGTAATTCAACGCATCATCGTTTTCCATATACCGTGGTAAACACGACGAATGTTTGGATGTCTAATGGCTTTGTTTTGCTTCGTTGTTTTCTTCACATATTTTGTTTGCTAGTTGGGACGGAGTTGAATATATTAGAAATGTTACCAATTCTATATGTCCGAATTCAGATAAGCCTCCTCTTCGGACAAGTGCTACACCCAAAACCATTCTGATGACGGATGGAATATTTTTGACGGTCAAAAATTTGGAACCAAGAGGAATCGAACAAAAGGTAGTGGGTGGCGGCTGTGTAATGATGCAATGCAAAACAATAGATGTTGCAAATCTCTATTTCTCTCTCTCGTTGGTAAGAGACCATAGCTTAGTGACAGAGCGCTGTAGCTATGGAAGACCTACCCTCAAACCTCTCCTCTCCTCGAGCACAGAAAAAGCTACCGGTTCAGGGAAAACGGATAAAATCTCGTCCAACTTTTACCATCTTAGCTGCTTGTACCTCTTTTCCTAACTAGAAAATCATTTTGTAATTAGATGAAGATGAAACTTTGGCCATTGAAGGTTTCCTGTCTACTGAAATTTTGGTGTTAAGCTTTACTACAGGTTAGCTCTTATGGTTGTACATACGTCTTCTCCGTGCAAACGCTATAATATCATAGATTCAGAATCTGGCACTTAATGACCCTAAGGATGCAAGTTTAGTATGCAACGCATACTCTCTGATTTCCCTCGATTTCAAGACAGGAAGGTGTAGCTTAGATGTCCCAACTTGTTAATTTCAAGAGTTTTAGCCTATTGCGACATTCGACGAACCCTTGATCCAAAAGAACTTTGGAAAATGTGACGGATTTCGTACCGGCGTAATAAGCGAATTTGATCGAAAGAACGGAGCATGGAATAACAACACAAACTCTTGTAATAGCGTTGTTACGGACCGAGTAGTGATTTGGACTGAGCTTTGGTCAATCCCATTATCAAGATTGTGTTTCAGGAGGAGGCAGAAACGAGGGTAAAATTTCCCACGCAAAAGGTAAACACTGTACTGATCAACAGCAGCAAGCATCAACTCACAGCTCAAGGCAAAGTCACTACTTTATTTTTAAACGAGCGTAATGCCACTTGAAGATTCCCATTCAAAATATTTTCACAAAAATATCTTTTTTAAAATATGAACGGTCCTATGTCTTGAAATGTCGTGACGAAGGTGATCTTCAGAAAAGAAATGAAAAACACAATCTAGAAAAAGGTAGCCAGTTAGACCTCTAAATCGCCACTTTGTGTTGAGAGACATTCTTTAGTCAAGAACTGTTTCTTTCTGCTTGTGAATATTCCTCAAATAAGGCCAGACTCTTTAAGAGCACTATCACTACTAAACCATTGACACAGCTTCTTTGGCCAATAACACAGGCTCATCTTCCCTTTTTTCACTTGGTTATCAATACGAGGATATGATTTTAAACTTGTTCACGAATAAAAATCTCTGCCGAGTTTCCCTACCAAAACATCATTAGCAGTGCTGATGAGAGGTTTACAAATTGAGGATGAGGCTGGTAGGTGCCAAATATCAATCACTTTCCGTACTTTTGTTGTCCTTTATTGTTATTATCATCAAATTCTTTAACGCACCTAAATGTAGCCAGCAGTTTTTTTATTATTGATCATTACAGAGTATTTCGCAGTGCAAGAAAAGTATCCTTGGCCAGGATACGTGACAACATTTTGTATTGATCTTATGACAGGTTACGCAGACTGCATGCCATAGTAACACACGCAGCTTTGAGAGGACCATGGAAGTTTCGTTTCTTACTCGAATTGGCTGATTAGAAGGGAAAAGAATACAGGAAGATCTACAGTCCGTGAAACCTACTTGATTTCCTGTGGATACTGATTGCTTATAATCTTAGGTCAACTGTGGTACACTGTTTCCGTTTGCAATGACTTTTGTGTGCGTGTCAGTTGCCCTCAAGCGGTATATCTCTTGTAGAAGGATGTGAAATTGACTATGAGGGACAAGCTGCACACTGTATCAAAATATCACATTCATAGGATGTTTTGACATTAGACTGAATGCAGAGGTAAAGGAACGTGAAACTGGAGCAAAGTGAAGATTTTTAATTCATGTCTTGCGGTGCATGTTCATGTATCTATTTACAACTGAGCATTATCAAAATCTAGATGCCGCTAAGAGTGTATCTATTACATTTAGATACCAATCTATTTATCTATGCATCTATGAATCTATCTAAACACCCTATATATAAAAGATATATATCATATCAATTCAATAAATGTAAATGTATATGGTGCTGATGGAGATCGAACCCGGGGCCTATCTCACCGAAAATGCCGACTCAGCAACTGCTCTAGATAGTGTAATAGTTACGTCGATAGCCCGGGAAGTTGATCCTAGATTCTCACCACCACTAGCAACCTAATTTTTTTCATTTCGCATATATATATATATAGAGGTACCTCAGAAGAAGGAAATAAATTCCGAAAGCTTTGGCTTTAAGAGACTAATTGTTTTTTATTGTTGTATATATATATAGATATATTTATATATACCCAATCTGCAGACAAAACTGTTTCGCCCTTTGTGGGCTCATCAGTGCAGAACAGAGCGTTGAGACTGAATTCTAGCTATGTAACTAGCAAAGCTGCTACAAAGCAATTTGAAGAATTAATATGGTACCATGCCAGAGTGCTCAAACTTCGCAAGCACAGTGAGCAATGCATAAAGCAACAGCAACGGTACCGTCTCAAGCAGAGAGTGCTCAAAACAACGTAAGCTGGGGAGCGAAATATATATATTCAATAACAGCAGGATTTATATTGGATTTGCACTGCAAGTAGGTCGACCGGGTTCGATGTAACAAATGTGCCAATGTTCACTCAGCCCCATTACGGAATCGATAAAATTATTACAAGTAGTACTAAACGTGTAGCCAACACTTAAGAAGGGATAGAAGTTGCACCTGTCTCTACCGCAGATGTGGTAGTATTTACTGACAAAGAAACAGTGTATTGCCATCAACAACGGTTGTACATCTTCCTCTAATTCTTCTTCTAGCCCAATTGTCATTCTGCATTTTAAAAGGAGGCACTTCATACTGTAAAAAAATGACATCTATTCCCGTACGCGAAAAGAGTAGAAATAGAACAGACATTTACATCTTTGTTCGTTTCACAACCCGTTTCACAGCCAAAATTCATTTCCATCTTTCTCAGAAGATGACCCATTCTTAAAGCCATGAAAAGAGAACCTACCTCTATGTCCCTAGGAGTACCCTTTACTGTAGAAAAATAACAGCGGCAATTATTCAGAGCAAGAGAGAAATTATTCAGAGCAAGAGAGAAAGTGCATGTAATGACAAGGAGGAGTTTCATATCTGTTTTAAAAACAGACATCGTCTTCTGTGTCTTCATCTTCATTCGTAAAGGGTTATCTTTGTAGAGACACAATATGAAAACGACAGACAACCTAAAGTTTTTATGGGATCGCAGCGTAGTGGCAAAGCATCGTTGTTGAGCAACTATGGAGACCGTGGGTTTGATTCTCCGTGATCTCACGATGTTTCACCATCGATATTTTTATAGCATCGATGTCTACCTTCTCTCATTACACCTTGTACTTTAGGAAAGACGTCCATATCTCTTTTGGGAAAATACCACTTCATGCAGATGTTAAAAGAGTACCTACCTCTCTACTGTTTCAGAAAAGGCATTTTGCTTTATGACTATGAGTATGACTCTTGCTTTTAACCCTAATTGTGACGACATGATAGAGAAATTTGGTAAGTTAAAGAAAGTCAGTAAGAATCCGTAGTTGATGTTTATAATATGGTCGAAGGACCACTTTTTGCTTTTAGAAACACTCTTGACCCCAACAAGTCTTTCATTAACCCACTTCATCAATATCATAAAACACACACTTCAAGGGATCATGTCGGCTATTATAGTTGCTGTTTTACCGCCATTTGACATTGTTACCTTTACCCTTGTCATTTTGACTATCAGGCACTTGCACTAAAGTGCTTTTTACCTGTCGAGGAAGTCCGTCTATAGCTCTTTGTGTTTGTGTTGCAAAAGCATTGCAAAGTATGTTCTCTTGTCACCAACTACTTCTGTTACGCCTTCATTTCACCACAATGTATCTCAATGCCGATCCATCCCCATGGCTGACCAGAGCACATGTTTTCTATCCTTCCTACGGATCTTTTTCTGAACTGCTGACTGAGCATCTGTTCTCTCAGCAAATTTAAATTGGTCGCTTGGTCTTTCAACATCCTTCTGTTTAATCTCCCATATCGAACTTGTCTCTCTTTATATCTATTACCACTAAGCTAGTTGGAGCACACCAGACATTACTTTAACATTTTTATGCTTGCTTAGGTAAATAGGTATACTTTTGCTTTTTCACGAGCCATGTATCTCCGATTACCGAATTTGATTCTGTACGAAAGTATAGAAGACCTCATCCTTCGAAGGAAACCCAAAAGGCACTAAAACCGCTATGAATTACTACATCAACATCTACGTCCTCTCCACTTTGGCCTCTGAAGTCAGAGGCTCTTTTATTACATTCTTCTTCACCTCTCCGAGCCTGTTCTTACAAAACTCATAATAAATGTTGTCTTTCTCCTCTTCCCAAGTACCAATCTAGGATGGATATCAGAAAGTTGCTCTTGTGAATTTCAACCTACTCGCCACCACCAGCAACACAATCCTGTCGGTCTTTTTCAGCATTGCAATCACGCTCATATAATTATTCATTGGTCATCATTTTACCAGAAATTGTATCTTCTGACTTAAAAAGCTTTTCCTTCACCGTAAGCCATGTAGGGCCTACACAGCAAAAGCAGTGTTTTGCTACAGTTACATAATTTTTATCTAAAATAATCTATGGGCTATATCTAACGCTGTTTTGTCGTTCCACTAGCCAAACCACAATTCATCATTCTGAGGATTTTAAACTGTAGTCCTACTGGCTTATTAGTTCTAGAATCCTTTATTTCACATCAAAAAGTACTCTTGTACACAGAATTTTCCAAAAAGTAGCTGCAAATCTTGACTCTAGGCCTTAAAATTCAGTCATCATAGGTACATAGATATCCAGTAGTTAGCCGGGAACAGATACTGCTTTCGATTCTTGCCAAATAACATTGTTTCAAGGATGCGCTGTGGCAGGTGTTTAAGAATGGCCTGAATCGATCCCCGAGTGGCTTGTGAGTGGCACGTTGCTTATGCAGCTTCTCACCCCACTTGGCTGAGAAATGCTCCAAACGCTTATATATGTTCATTTCAGAGTGGCATGTCAAGTAGCATGCCACTACAGCATGCTGCTTCGGGTAGTTAAGCTCTGTACGTCAAGTCACTTTGCTACCTGTTTCTCTTTAGGGAGGTTCACAACTTAAGAATCCACGACTCTCAGGCGATCACGAGTGCTGGATATTTATAAGGCAGTGCAACACAGTTTTTAAAAGTAACTATGGAATAGCCAAGAGATTTACTGGGGTGGTGAAAGTTGGTGATGGTACTCATACTATATCCCTATATAATTAAGAGCAGAACAGGAACATATCCAACTATTGATAAGGCCACTCAATGTGGGTGGGGCTCATATTTTTGGTGTCGGATAATACAGTTCTTGTGTGAGATGGGTAACGTATTTAAGTGGCAGCAACAAGAACAAAGCCCAACAAAGTAGTAAGCTCTGAAATGTAAACATAGTTCAATGAAACAAGGTACGGGATCGCAAGGTACTATCAAGATAAATTTCTCAATCAAAACCAATAACTGTGTCCTGTTTTATCTACGTCATATATTAGAATTTGTGGGTAAAACGTTTGGTTCTTTTGTAAGATTGTTTTGGGACATGCAAAATTTTATTTGCAATAAAATCATATACAAATACATTTTTACTATGCACATAATTATATAGTAATTGAAAATCACTATGTACGTGTTTACTTACCACTATTTTGTGTGCTTTGTCTCCGTAAAAGTGCGATTTTCAATTATGTCAATCTACTGCCAAATACAATGTAAAATTACTGTTTTAATTTATTTTGCTTTCGGGTTAACAATTACAGTTGTTAAGTATCTGCGAGGTTATTTCTCAATCTATTAACTCAGGTAAATTTAACAGGTTTGTTGGATAAGTTTACGTTTTAGTCCATTCTAGCTTAAGCCCTCCCCCCTTCTCATAGTTACCCTCACACATAGTTGCCTGCTGATCAAACATGTGCCTATCTTATTAACACTGCACTGACGCATATTTGAGTAGTCTTCGTGCAACATAGACCTACTAACAAAAATATGAAAGTTATTAAAGAATCTGTAGATGCGAGTAATTTACTTTGAGGAAATATCAAGGAAATCTGGAATTTTTAAAAATTTCTAACGATTAATATTTATTCTATCAGGAATGTTGAGTCATAATAATATTGTGTAAATCAGTTGTTTCAACCTCAGATCCGATAGCGGACCGCATATGGACAGTTTTAATGTCGCAAATGGAGTAATGGTAGGATTGTGGGATAACTACAAACCTCAAATATCCACATATCTACTGCAAACATTCCATTTAACGAAATATATTACGGAAGAAATTTTTTCATCGCATGTACACTTAATCTGTAACACCATAATCAGATCTGATAATACTCTGATGCATTGATCAACCATCACCCCCCCCCCCTTCCCCCTCACCGTGTTACTTATGTCAAAATCATATAAACAACCTCTAGAATATACGTTTACAATTAAGAGGAGAATTGTGTTTAGAGTTCATACTTAAAATTTAATCAAGTATTTTTCAAGATCACATTTTGTTTCTTCCAATGGTCTCTCGTATTCGACAGCACAGTGTACAAAGATCTTTGGTAACTAATGACACACGTCAATATGAGAGCACGGATCTGAATAAATTACTGAATGAAAATAATTTATTCAGATTTATGATGAGAGTACATTGTGGGTCGCATACAAGATGTATTGTAGACACAACTGAAGGTGTATATTATAAAAGGGTACAATGATGACGCGTGCCCGTTCCATAAGGGTGGCGTAGGGCACAAACGTTTTTGTGTTTAGAGATTCAGCAAAAGGGGGACAGTAAGATAAGAGAACTCATCTGAAAAGCATGCTTCTCGTGCCCCTCCTCCCCTACATCTGTGTGCCTGATCCTACTTCAGTTGAATCCTTCCTTGAATAACTCATTGCCTGCGGAGCAAATTAAATGGTTTAAATGGTTGTATTATACAAGGGGGAGCAAGTGCGCCAAACCGAATGTTCAAAGCCACAACATTTGTAATAGAAAGTCTGGTGAAGATCTAATTACGATCAGAAATACACGGAAGCTAAGAGATTGCACGTAATTTGTCTCTCAAACAACGTGTTATTTTCTTGGATTTTATAGTTCTGTCCACAACATTTTTTGAGAGCTGGTACATAATCAGAGGACATATTATCCTTCCGATCCCTTAATGTTGCCTGCATGGCATGCACTTTCCCTCACCCCTCCTCTTGCCGAGGCAGGTGGAAGGTTTGTTATGTTCGCTCTGACCTAATAATTCACTGAATACTGGAAAAGAATAAATGCACCTAAACGGCTGAAGGGTCTCCTGTAGACAATTGACTACAACTTGTATGCGGCCTAACTTTCTTTCAGATAAATTTGGTCCTGCGATATGCAAATAACGTCACTCCTCCATCATCCATGTTTATTACTCCCTTCTTCATAAATGTAATTTTCCTTCAGCCAATAAATGATTATATCGATCTTGCATTGTTCTTGAACCAATCAAAATCTTATTCACTCTCTGCCACCTGCAGCAAATGGGCATAAAAATAATCATTGAAGAACATTGCGTTATTTAAGTGTGAAATTTGATCAGGGTGATTTGAGACAGTCTGGGGAACTTTCGGTCATTAACATTTTATTCAATACTTCCCATCCTCATCCTCACCCTCTCAAACAACTACAGTGTTTTATTAAAAAAACTTTCTCTGAAACTGATATGATATGAAGTTAAATGATATAAAGCTGATTTGAAAATAAGGGTTAATCTATAGTCTACTGATTGTCGGGGCTAGATCAAAACGCGGGCTATTAAAAAATCTAAAGGGTCTGGAAAGGCTACTTTTGACTCAGGATATCATATTCGGAACAGTATTTTGATACAAATCTGGCCACCTCTTGACACCCAGCCTCACCACTACAGCTCCTTGTATTTCATATAAGAGCTTAAGACAGCTCCTCTACAGCCGCTCCAAGCATTCTTGGTCACACAACTCCGCCTATCATTTTAGCCTTGGCACGAAACAAGCACAATGAATGGGTCTGCTATGAATTAGGGGTCGGCGATTTGAATGTATTCCCGGTTTCAAGAAGCACACGCTGAACGAGTTGTTAATTGAAAGCAAACCTCGACAGGTCCTATCAATGAATAGACCTTGATCTACAGCATTGAGAGCTCAGTAAACATCGGCTAACAAGTAAACAAGACATTAGCCACAATAAAGTTGGTGTTAAATCTATCGTATGCTTACAATCGTCGATTTAAAACATCTCAGTTGGATTTCGGTGAGAATCCGCAAGGGCCGTAGTTCAAACTAGTTTCACGACCACAAAATGAAAATCAGATTTAAATGTGTGAAAACGATAACAAAATGTTCCAAAACGTTATCTGTGCTACTATTAGACGTCTGTACAGAGTCAAAATTTCCACTAGAACAGAAAAAAGACCTCTCCTCGAGCTCAAAGTATGAAAAATATGCATTAATACTATAGAGTATCTTGAATCATTAGTAACATATTCTCTGGTGATATCGTAATTGAAATGAGCAACTTTATAGGATCAGGAGAGCGTAAAACCAGGGTCTGTAAATTACGATAAACAGACCATTGTAATTTATGGACCATGTTGATATTTTAATAACAAAAACACAGTTACCAGTTCCCAAACCCCTGAAAGTTAGCTCTACTGATTGGTCAAAATAACACCAATCTAGTAATCAGACCTCTGATTGGCTACTTTCAAAACACAGTTTGGTATAGCTTTTATTGATTTCTTCCTATCTCAATTCTGATGATTTTGTACTCCGAGGAGTGTCAGACGAAAAACGCTTTTCAGTACTAAAATGTTTTCGCTATTTCGTGCAGATTTATTGAAAGTTAGTCTG
>JAAAKL020017450.1:0-10601 GCA_010016065.2 Carybdea cf. marsupialis auct. non (Linnaeus, 1758)
CACTTCACGAGAGCAGATGACAGAGCACAGTACCTCCGGGATCGTGGCAGGCAAGCTCAGGGTCGGTTTGAACTCACAACTCTCAGGGTGTGAATCTGACACTCTACCACTATGCCACTACTGCACTTCTCGGGTATTGCTTTTCTTGTTTGGCTTTGACATGCGATACCATCAGTTGTATCATCAGTAACAACTTTGATATAAGTAATCAATCCCTGTTAGTATCAGGGTGAACAAAAGAGTACACTTTGTGTGTTTTCTCTTTTACCTTACTCAGAAATGTTTTGAAAATGAAGATACAGAGCCAAATGACGAACCTGCATTGACTAGCGACCCATACATCTTCGAGGAAACAAATCCATCGTGCTGTAAAGCATTAGAAAGCAGTCTATGGGAATTGCAGTCACTAGAGAACCATTACCATCATAGTTTGCTGGCAGCACTTGAAGATATGAAGAAGCCATTTACACGGGATGAACATGACTTGAGTGAGTATGTAGATGTTGGATACATGGATGTCATAGAGACAGACGTGCAACTGATGGATAGTGATGACATTCCAATGAACTTTGTGGCGCCGCCAACATTATTTGATGCAGAATTATATGAAGACTTTTTACCAAATAGTTGAGAAAGAGGCTGATCATAATGATACATTGTAATGTTGTTTGATTTTGTCAATATTGAAAGCTATATTTCCTCTTTCATGTTTAGTCTTTTTATCTCATAATACTTCATTTAGAGGTTTTGTTAAACAACTATTCTGCGATCTGATATGTGTTACAATAACCGACAGCCGAGCAGGGAGAATGAATGCACCCTGTTCCAATAGGATTTGGAGAGGATAGAAAAGTTGTGTTGACTCTGTCTATTTAAAGTGCGTTAAAGACCTATACCTGATACATTTAGGCAGTTGGGTTGGGCTATTATCTGAGGTATATGAAGGGTCTCCCAGGTACCCGTATGCTGTGTAGTTGCCTCTACAATGTCGGAAATAAAGTACCTTTTAGGATATTCCTGGCATGAAATTATTGGCAAGTTCTTGCTTGTCGCTCGCTATGCGTTTTGGTCATAAATTAATATATTTCTAGTGAACGTAACCCCAACGTCAAAGATGCATTCTTATATCTATATTGTTGTAGATTACCCGGAGTTAACTCCTCGCCATTTCAGAAACTCGCTATCGACCAGTAATTTCAAATTGTTGAGACACAATGGATCTTCTTTCATGCCAAATCTAGGCGGTTGTTTAAAAATCCTATTATTTCATGGCAAAACCGTGATTTTCCCGCCACCCTCGGTTAATCCTATCCCGCTGCTATTTAGCCCGCGGAAGTGTGCATTAACATTGTATGAAAGCGTTGTAAGGACAGCCCTTACACTAGAACTTTGCGCAACCTATCTGCGCAGTACCTCTGACTCAAGAGACCACATGCGAGTGGCACTTAACCTTCATGGTATGATTAAATGCAATTTCAGCTAACGGCAAAACCTAACAAGCCCGAATTCGCAGACATTCATTAACATCTTTATCATCATGTCACTTGATTACACTCGATTAAATTCTCTTGAATCCTCCTGATCTTTTAAATATATTTTACCCAGAATCAAGACTTACTATCTAAATTTGTCCTAAAGCTACTGACTTTTATACTGATTTAAAAACGTGCAAGTATGCAAAATAACAATAGGAAAACCCACGCTTGAATGGTAGGTTTATGTTAAAACGATGTAGAAGGTAAATAGTAAATAGAATCCTGTACGTTCTACGCAATTTATGTTGGTTTGAGCCAACAGGTGTAACGTGGGTAATCAGCGGTGAAAGGTCTCTAGGACTTTCTGAAATTTTGGCCAGACGTCAAGTAACTGCTAAAATTCTGAAAATGATCGCTTCATTAAAATGTTTCTGTCATTTGAGGGTGCAATATTTTCCCCTTTCCATAGTTAACATGATTATCATTCATATAGTAAGAATGCATTGAAATGTCGCAAATCAGACACTCCTCCCCTTTGCGAGCATAAATACGTTTTCACGGATTCCTCTTGCGTACGTATGTTTGGTATGTACCCATGCATATTGCATATTGTTGTTTAAAAGACTTTAAAACGTGGAAATATTTTCTTCCATACGTACGTAACCTAGGAGAATCCTCCCCTTATACGTAAACATTTGCATTGTGACCCCTCCCCTGTTCGTGCATGTGAATTGCGCAATAGGTCTTTTTGTGCTTACGATCATGCAAGTCTAGCTAATCGCACACAATGTAATATAGTGATCAAAACCGTAATTGAAGTCTAGTGGTGAAATGACTTTATTACTCCGTGATCATACCAACAGCAATATATACCAGCAAGACTTGGATAATCCTGGCAGATGATGAAAGTAGACTAAATGCATGATGCTCAGCTGATAGTAGCACGATGCTCAGCTGATAGCAGCATAAGCATAATCACATGAGTGATTACATCTCCCCTTAGTTTCTAAATTAACATTAAGATTTACAGAACATAATTGCTTTGCCAAGTAGAAGGTTTCCTGTTGCGAGCAGAGCGTCGCAGTGGAGGCGCTGGGGCAGCAGCAGCAGGTGCAAGCGCAGGCTGGGGTTCTCTCATCTCACGTTCGCCCTCCTGAAAAGGATACTCATCCTCAGAAGACACGGTGGTCACCATCTGTGTATTTTTTTGCTGTTTTATGCAAGTGCCTTCTATTTCTGCGGTACATATGACCTTGCCCATCGGAGATAATATACGATCGAGGAAAATGAGCTTTCCTACTTACCTGAAATTTTGAAAACATGTTCGAATTTGGGCGTCTGAATCTAACAGTGGCTCCTGTATGCAATTCAGGGAGCTCCTTACTTCCAGAATCATAGTAATGCTTCTGGGTTTTCTGACGTTCCTGCAGTAGTAACTTGGCATCAGTGCACACTTCTGCTTTTAGTTGTAACGAGTGCACTGGAATTCTAGTATGAGTCCTACGACTAAATAACATCTGATTAGGTGAATAGAGGAAATTACTGATAGGGGCATTACGGTGTTCCTTAAGACTTTTACAGCAGCTTAAGCTAAGCCATTTGACTGACTATAGCGAGGACTGATGGTT
Organism: Carybdea cf. marsupialis auct. non (Linnaeus, 1758); assembly: GCA_010016065.2. NCBI lineage: Eukaryota > Metazoa > Cnidaria > Cubozoa > Carybdeida > Carybdeidae > Carybdea > Carybdea cf. marsupialis auct. non (Linnaeus, 1758). Next base: position 3,104 of record JAAAKL020017450.1, read on the forward strand.
TCAATGGTAAATCAGCAGTGTGCTGCTGCATAGTTTCGCATTTCCTGTGAATCAAAAGGAACATTGTCAGCAACGAGTGTAACAGGGTAGACATGGTGTCCAAATATTGGTCTTAGAGCATCAATCATATTAGTGGAGGATTTACCTTTAAGAGGCACTGACTCGATATACTTAGAAAAGTAATCCACGACCACTAGGAATGTATGGCTATGAAAGTCACGCAAATCAGCAGCTATAATCTGCCATCGGAGATCAGGGACAGGCCTTAATAACATTGGTTCCTTCTGATTTTGCTGTTTGTGTTGTAAACAGGTGGAACAGTTCTAGATTAAGGTCTCTATATCTTGATTCGTACCAGGCCAATACACTAAAGTTCGTGCTCTGGCCTTGCACTTTTCCATACCAAAATGACCTACGTGGATCATGTCTTGATGCCATGCTGTGGGAATTACAAGGCGTGAATCTTTCATAAGTCAGCTACATGAAGACTGTTTCTGACATTCCAATAAGACCTGAGTTCTGGTCTAACAAATTTACGGCTACTAGGCTAACATTTTTTCACATAAGACATAATGCCTTGAAAACACTGTCGTTTGTAGTTAACAGTTTTATCTCGTCAAGCTTGCAATTAGCAATAAAACTGTGAACCATCTCCTCGATATACTCGATTCAAACTCTAAATCAGAATCACTGGGGTTACTACAAGTTGCACGAGATAAAGCATCAGCAATGTGTAAATATTTGCCTGGGGTGTATTCTACACTGATATGATACTTCTGCAGGCGCATTAGCATACGCTGCAGTCTAGGGGGTGCCTGTGACAAGGGCTTACGAAAAATAGCTTCCAATGGTTGATGGTCTGATGAGACCTTAACATCCATTCCATATGTGTACATATGGAAGCGTCCGCAAACAAATACAATTGCAAGTAATTCTTTTTCTATCTGTGCGTAATTTTGCTCTGCACTAGCGATTGCTCTGGATGCATAAGTAATGGGTTGCCCCGCTTGCATGAGGCAAGCACCTAAACCAGATTTCGATGCATCAACCTGCAGACAAGGATTAGCATGAACGCCAAAGAATTTCAAAACAGGGCCCTGAGTTAAAGCTTCCTTAAGCTTAGCAACAGCAGCATCATGCTTAGGGTGCCACATCCATAAGCAGTCTTTCTTAAGGAGATCACGTAAAGGTGAAGTAAGCGTCGTCATGTTAGAAATATACTTTGCTACAAAATTGACCATTCCTAAAAAAACGTTGCAAGCTTTGACGATCAGACGGATTAGGCATATCAAAAATGGCTTTGACCTTGTTAGGGTCTGGCTTAAAACCAACATCACTGACAATTTCACCCATGTATCTTATCTCTAGGATCATAAATTGAATCTTCTTCCGGTTGAATTTTATGTTCGACTGGGGAGCACGTTCAAGTACTAGGCACAGAATCTGCGTCATGTTTGGCTTCGGTGTTGCCTGCTGCAATAATGTCATCATGAACAGGAACTGCTCCTTGGATGTCGCCAAACTGTTGCCCCATCATTTCTTGGGCAACGTTGCTTGCGCAACAGAGACCGAACGGTAGTCGAAGAAAACGCCATCTGCCAAATGGTGTATTAAAAGGACAAAGAAGAGAAGATTCATGGGTTAGACGTTTGTGCCAATAACAATCTGACATGTCAACAACAGTAGACACTTTGCAACCATTAAGAACACTAGAGACTCTCTCAGGGGAGGGAGGATGATTCACAGAATTAACTCTCACAACACTCTCATCCACATTCGGGGACAGGGAGAGCAAACCTAGGCGCAAGCTGGTAGCAAGGCCTAGTAGGGCGCGTGAATTGCCTTGTACAACATAAAAATCAACAGGAAAACACCTACTTCTGTACTTAAGACTGACTGTACACTTTCCGACGACCGTCAGAGGTGTACCACCATACTCACGAAGCGTAGTGTTCGATTTTTCTAACGAGATCGGTTGGTCTCTACACAAACTAGAAAAAACCCCTATGACAGAATATTGCATTCTGCACCAGTGTCCAACTTGAAAGCGATCGGTTTTCCATTAACAGCGATGGTGACAGCGATATTCTTCAGCTGATCAGTGTCCACATGGACACGATCCACTTGGTCGATCGAGAATCCTTGATCCGGCCGCTCATGGGTCAATTCCGGCGTGTGAACGTCCACGGCACTAATTGAAGACTTGCTCCGACAAAACGTGTCAAACTGATTCTTCTTCTTGCAACGATGGCACGTAGCACCGAAGGCAGAGCATTTCTTTGGGCCATGCTGTCTTCCGCAATTTTTGCACGAGAAATGGTCGTTGGACTTTGTGTTGTTCCGCCTGTTGCGGGCACGAACGTCAGCAACAGCAGCAATTGGTGTCGACTCAACATTAGTTAACATCTTGGCTTGGGATGCTGACTGCTCGGCCAAACGGCAAATTTCTGTAGCTTTGTCGAGGGTCAAGTCAAGCTGGCGAAGGAGTCTTTCCTTGAGTTGTGGAATTTCCAGTCCTAGGACAATTTGGTCCTTGATGAGGGATTTGTTGAGGGTTCCAAATTCACACGTGTCGGCTTTCGATCGGAGATCTGTAAGAAATATGGCGAAGCCACTTCCTCCTTGTCTCGTCGTGTGAAAAATATAACGCTCGTAAGGACATTCCTCCTTGGCTTACAATGGCGATCAAAGGCAGCCAAAACACTAGAGACTATGCGGTTTTCTTCTGGAATTGAGAAGGTGACAAAAACGTTCCTGACATCTTTTCCAAGGACATGAAGGAGAGTAGCAACTTGTATATTGGCCGATTTCTCCGTAACGCCACTAGCAAGAGCATATATGTTGCAGGAGTCCTTCCACTTTCTCCATACGGTTGAAAATTCCTCTGGCGGTTTCAGGTATTACATTTCTCTTATGTATCTTAGACCTCGACGAATAGGATTGTGACTACAATCAGGTGAATGCTGATAGTGGCACCATGCTCAGCTGATAGCAGCATAAGCATAGTCACATGAGTGATTACTCATCATTACAAAAAGCTACAGGATGGATGACGTTACTTGCAAGCGCCCAAAAGGAAGGCCCCTAAGGCGTTGGTCTGGCCAACTAAGATCGTATACTAAGCTACCAATACTGATAGCTGAATGGATACGTCAAGACAGGGAGAAGTGGCGGGAGTGCATCTGGACGAATGTGGCAAGGCTTTCTGGAGTACGCAACCAAGTAAGTAAGGTATAGTAAGAAAACCAAGTTCTTGTCACTGGTATATCTGTTTGTATAAGATCATAATAATTAAAAGATGTTAGGAAGTTAATAGTTCAGAATCCTAGGAAACTATGGAGGATACAAGGAATGTGCTATAACTTAAATTCTTTTACTTATGAATAAACCCTCTTCTTCACGCCTGAAAGCCCCCCCTCCCCGGCCCTACCTCTTCCAAACCTTTACAACCTCCGAGTTATTTCGGAAGACCTTATCTGTTAGATAGGTTAAATCATCATCATGCTTGGTCATTCGAACAAAATTTAATCACAGGAACAGTATTTTTCGATTAAATTATTCTTACGACGTAAGACACCTTCAACTGCCTTCTTTAAACTCGAGTAATAATAGTTTCCAGTAGTAAAAAGAAAGGAAATTGTTGTTCTCGTGCCTCGGCATGCAACTACTATGTCTTCTTAGAGGCCCACGTCGTCTCTATACTCGATATCCTTTTTGCAATTTCTCCTTATCGTACTCAAAAATTCTGTTTATGAAATCGTAGTCACAATACATCTGTATATATCTCATTCTGGGAGCGATCCTTGATTTGAACCTTCAAACCGGAGATGGAGGGGAAGTTAAATCCCAGAGATTTCAAAAAGTCATAGATGAGACTGTCACCGGAACATTTAAGGAAACATTTAATACTATTGAACATCAGAATGAGGTACCAATGGGCCAATGCCCCTTCCATATTTAATGTTTTAGGGGTTGATTCCACTCATTGTTATTACCAATGAATACTGCAAGATAGAAAGATGGTGGTCCTTCAAACATAATGAGAGAGTGCAGTTTATGTATCTATCAGTATTAAAAAGAATAATTAAAAATAAGTTCCTTGTACTGTTTACTCACATATCGTAAATAAACAGAGGGGTTCATGCCATTGCGGGGTTGGAGTCTGTTCCTAAAAGAGATGACTGGTTGTTAGAAAATGGGATGGGGGTGCCGAATGATTTGATTGGGTAAGTATATTTATAGATTTCTGTAAGATGTGGGATTATTCATAGATTGACTTAATGAGAAACTCTCCTACGAGGCAGGAGGACATCTGATCCCCTCTGACTCCATTGAGTTACTATCTTTCGAAATGTTTTGATAATCATTTGGGCAGAATGGTTGTAAGATTATTGTTCTTACACTTGAGGATCAAGATGCAAATTTCCAGTTACGACTCGGCTGAGAAATGCTCGAGCAGAAGCGATTGGCATTTTACTTCCCACCAAGAGGAAGTTTGCGCTTGACGTATTTATTTTACCATGTTTACGAGTGTGCTTCAAATCCTGCGCTCTGCCAATATAACTTGGGAGCTAATGCAGCGACTAAAGAAAGAGATCCTGTTATCAATGCGAGTCGCCTAACTCAGTTGGTTGAGCTTATGCCGCGATTGCGAGGGTTACCGGTTCGAATCCCGTTGGTGACATTTTTGACACATTTCTCTAGTATCTATTCAAATTTAGTTATTTTTGTGAGACGAAGAGGCTCGAGTTTAATTTGGTACCTTTTTACGTCGATCTTATCCGCTTCTTTTATGAATTAAATCTATCAAGCCCGTAGAAAGCATAGGGGTCTAGTTGCATATTTTGGGAGACTAATTTGTAATCCTTCTTGACGGAAAGAAAGGCAGATATAAGCCATATCCAAATGACTGTTTGCCTTTACCTTGGTAAATGACGAATGAAACACCAGGATATTAAGAAGAAATATGTTGTAATAACAAGCACAGTAACTAAATCAGTAAATCTATAGGCTCGAAGCTTATATATTTAAATTACTGATTGGTTACTCTTACAAAATATGACCTGTGTTTTAACACCTGTTTTTTTTTCTGTAAATCTTAATAAGATCTCCCAGTCATATAAAGACCTTATACCAGAAAATCCGCGAGGGCTAGCGCAGTATTGCACTACAACAACCAGGGGTGGGGTTGGGTGCAATACTGCACTAGTGCCAATTCTTGTACCACAAATGGAGTCATCATTCAAATTTCAGGTAAAACGCCGTAGGGATGTCGTAGGATAAGTCTATCTAATTAGTAAGTGGTGTGATGGATGATTGATATGTGGGAGCTAGAGGGTTATGCAGCTAGTTAGTCACAGAGCTTGCATCCCCCCACCCTAGCTTCAGTCATTTATAATCGAAGTATTAATTTTGCCCACCAGTTTAAAAACGGCAAACAACATAGTGAAAAGGTATTCGTTTGCACTATCAATAAAGTGTCAATACGACCGTGGCCTATGATTAGGCGACTGTGAGTTTTTTAGTGGCTGAAATGTAGAGGAAAAGTGTGACGTCACGATTTTGAAAATGTTTGACTTATGGAAAAAATACCCAAGTTTCATGTTGTCCTATTAGTAAGAACGTCGATGCCCAGAATTGAGAGTGTTGCCTTTTCCCAACACTCAGCTTGCAAAGTTTTAAATCAAAGTTTTAAATCTCTCTAACAAAACCTTGTTATTGGATGCTGGTTCCTAACGTGAGGAACCAAGGAATATCAACAGAGTTTTGACCAGTGATTATTGAACTTCAAATGCCTCTAGTTTAAGCACTGTATACACTACAGGTCTGGTAAATTGGGAAAGAGCCTATTCCAGGGTTGTCTTTAGATATCTTGATTCAAATGTTACTATTTCCAAAACGTTTGATTTGTGACGTGATCACTTTCCCTCCGGACATTGGCCGAAATGCGTTTCCCTCAGTAATACAACTTTTAAAGAATTTTAAAGATGAAAAGATTTAAAGACAGTGAGTGCCTCTATCTAAATGAGAACAGAATTTCGTAAGGCCTCTAACTTTGTTGGGAGTCTAATCCACTGTATGACATATGTAGCATCCTTCTTATCAATGCTAATATGACAGCTTCAAATTCACAACGGTCGCTTTCTCTTCCTGAGTTCTTAAAAGGCTTCTTTCTTAGGTAATACTGAAGTCTCTTCTTTATGAAATGTGAAGTACGTTACGCCTTATTTTGGGATTTGACTTGTGTACCTCTTGAATGTAAGTAGGCATATAAGAATAGAGAAAGTGGCCTACTTTGCCGCAGAAGATGCTGATGCAATGTCCAAGGCCGCACAAAACAATGCATAAACATTCGGAAAAGGCATTTCAAACTCCCTGTGGGACCAGCCATGGAGCATGTCAGTATTGTCACTACTACAATAAAGGTATTTTCCCACTTCTTCCTTTATCACTTCAATTTTATGGTGCAGAATTGATCAGTCACAATTTTACCACAGAGTCACAAATCAAGTTGCACAGTTCCTCCGATTTGTCAATGTGGAGAAATTTTGCAGAACATGTTAACGAAACACTCATCGACCGAACTAACGTCTCCACATGAACTCGCAGTTTATCTAAGTGAATATTTCAAAGTAAACAAAATCGAACAGCTGCTTTTCTTCCCTGTTTGTTGCTGCCATGATGGAGGAATATAGGTTCCTAGGACCCATTCGAGTGTACACGATTTCGGTGATATTGTAAGTCTCATATTTTGTATATTTTCAGGTTTCTCGTCGCCTTTAAAATTCGTCCCGTTTGCCATCCCTCCTCAAATGCTTCTGGTTTGAATGGTCTCAATCGCTATCTAATAACTATAGTCTCCATGGAGCATGTTCATGTTTGCAAAATGGATTACGTGGGTTTCTGCCTTCCATAAGCTTCATGCATAACACTGCATGTGAAAGAAAATCTCGTTTAAGTTATGGCCTTGGTCAAACATCACTGTCAGGGTTTGTGTTTAACTTTGATTAAGTAATGGGATAATACATAGGACTAAATCTTGAGTTCAACACGGTTTACGTCAAACAAACTACTTCTGTAATGATTCCCTAACTACACATATGCTAATATACATGTGTAGATGTTTCATGGCTTAGTATGGTTTTGGAATACTCATTTTGTTCTGCTTAAAAGAATTTAAGAGACTAAATCAATTTTTAGGGATGCTAAACACCACCAAAGCTCTGGCTATAGGCCTGCAATCTGTCCAGTGGCTTTATATTTTAGAAGACTTTAACCAAAAAGGAGGCATCTTTTTCCCCGGTTGTACGGTCCTTAACTGTAACAGCGCTTACGCATTCAAAGGAAGTGCTTAATTAAATCGCGATTGACAAACTGTTTGTATGGATACCAAGGTTACTTCAATATTAGACATTTTAAAGTTACTTTTAGAACAGCTCCGATGGAGACGTGATATTCAAATGAAATGCTCAATTACATCACGATTGACACACTGTTT
>JAAAKL020017451.1:0-10601 GCA_010016065.2 Carybdea cf. marsupialis auct. non (Linnaeus, 1758)
GCAAGCTCAGGGTCGGTTCGAACTCACGACCCTCGGAGTGTGAGTCTGACACTCTACCACTATGCCACTACTGTGTTGAACTTAAAATTACTAAAAAATAGCTCTTCATATTACAAAAAAATAGTTCGTTTCTCAACTTCTCTATATCTAATTTCAGGATGGTACTGAATGGATTTAAGCCAATACGAGGGAAAAATTGAAAATGAATTGAAGATCTATCAATCACGTCCTGTTGCTCTTTTGCGCTGGTAAAAAACCCATAAAGTAAAATACGGTATTTAGAATAAAAACGTTTACCGTTTTAGTATTTCAAAAAGCTTACGTTCATTTGGGAAAATTCAGACCATGTGGTCATGGTTGATAAGTCACACACTGCGACTCCAACCCCCTCTCTCGATAAGATTGTCAGGAGAAAGCCGTCGCAGTACAATTGAAAAACGAACAGCACACATTAGGTATAAACAATGACTCCCAAAAGTGGCTACAGTTTTTGGTTTACAACATGTGAGAGAAGAATGACGGTTTGATAAGAAACAGAAACCTTACAAGTAGACAAGAAGAACACGCTTGAAAAGTTACCTTGCAAGTTCAAAGGCGTCATCAATGAGATTTGATCTATCCGCAGGAGATATAGCCTAAAGGAAAAATATACAGCACAGAGTATTATATAAACAGAAATAGATACACATATCAAATCAATTTTGTTGAGTTCACACGCCAAAAGTAATTTCTGCGGAATCGAGGCATTTGAGGATCTTAAAAGAAACCTTTCATTTGAAGGCTTTCTAAAAACAATTCCTCAAGCTGACAATTTCATTAAGCCACCTTAAAAACAGGTACACGTTAGGATAAGCATAACTATAACTAACTGTTCTACCCTATTTGCGGGTGACGAGGCTATAATTTGCTCAGTTTATTCACCATTCCTATTTTCTTGGTCTTCTTATCTAGATATAAGTTCCACGAAGCAGTAGCCGTGTAACAATATTCATGGAAGATCTAAGTCAGTATCTATAACTGATATGGTATATTCAGTATTTTTCTCAATAACCTCCGTAGCAGATTCCTGATTTTCTTGTCAATAGCGTCCATCAGCAGAGCAGAGAGAAGAGAACTGGAAGCAGAGAGAAGACAACTGGGAGCGGAGAGAAGAGAACTGGGAGCGGAGAGAAGAGAACTGGGAGCAGAGAGAAGAGAACTGGGAGCAGAGAGAAGAGAACTGGGAGCAGGGAGAAGAGAACTGGGAGCAGAGAGAAGAGAACTGGGAGCAGAGAGAAGAGAACTGGGAGCGCAGAGAAGAGAACTGGGAGCAGAGAGAGGAGAACTGGTAGCAGAGAGAAGAGAACTGGGAGCAGAGAGAAGAGAACTGGGAGCAGGGAGAAGAGAACTGGGAGCAGAGAGAAGAAAACTGGGAGCAGAGAGAAGAAAACTGGGAGCACAGAACAGAGGGTAGGGAGCAGAGGGCAGTGCACAGTGGACTGAGAGCAGAGGGCAAAGAGCAGTAGGCAGAGGGCAGAGGACAGAGAGCAGAGAGCAGTAGGCAGAGAACAGGGGACAAAGCAGAGTGAGTAACACAACAAAGTGCAGTAGGAAATGGTATTGAAGCGTCCACACTGGTATACTACGGATTTATCTTAATAACCTCCTGATTAGCAGATTCCTGATTTTCTTGTTAATGGCGTCCATCTGCAGAGGGCAAAGAGCAGAGGGCAAAGAGCAGAGGGCAAAGAGCAGAGGGCAAAGAGCAGAGGGCAAAGAGCAGAGGGCAGAGGGAAGATAGCAGTAGGTTGAGGGCAAAGAGAAGAGAGCAGAAGGTAGAGGGCAAAGAGCAGAGGGCAGTAGACAGAGGGCAGAGAGCTGAGAGCAGATAGCTGAGAGCTCAGAGCAGAGGACAGAAAAGAGTGAGAAAGAGTGAGTAACACAACGAAGTACAGTACGAAATGGTATTGAAGCGTCCAGACTGGTATTACGGAAACCATAAATATCAATACCTACAGGGTCAATGCTGTTTTGTACCCGTACTCAAGTGTCTGCTCTTACCTGAAGGTTGTCCATTAATTGCTTGCCGAGTGCTTCCCAGTTTTTTTCATCGTAATTTACGCGATAAAATCCAATCGATGCAAGGTTAGCTTTTATCCATCCAGCTGACTGTGGCCACGGAAACTTGACTTGTACTAAAATATAGGCAAATAGCGCAAAGATCAAGTGTCATGAAGCAATAGGAAAAACGTAGAGTAAGCCCAGCTACAATTCCCACTTTCTTGCAGCATTATTGGGGCAGTTTGACGACAACAACGGTTAAGATCTTCTCTATTTGGTTTTCATCAATTGCATTACCGTCATACATGATAGCTAGTTGGAGATTTTCTTGAGGGAGTCTTATTTGTATATGTATGTAAGTGTTTGTTTTAAAAGGCGTAGGCGTTACTTCGTTATGTTCTTAGTTCTTATTACTCTTTTTTTTCTGTTGTGGTAGTTGTTATTTCTCTGTAAATACACATAGAAGTCTCGCTGTCCCCAATGAGCTTGCCGGGCGACAACAGTGAGAATGTTATCAGTAGAATAAACAAATAAATGGCATTGAAGTTTAAAACAATATTACTATTATGTTATCAGTAGCATAAACAAATAAATGACATTGAAGTTTAAAAAAAATATTATTATTCGGAATTCTGCATTGTATGCAGAGTAGTATACTAAGAGCTCCCTATTTGCTAGATCTTTATGAATTTTACGTGGCGTTCCATACATAAGTGCCAGAGCAGCTTCTCATTTTTTCGCCACGGCTCTATAATGATTTCGGAACGCTGCCACATCTTTATGTTTTCACCTCTTCTTCCCTTGAATGATAAATACTTTAATTTCACTTATTTTGTATCATATCAGTGTGCCAGCATCAAGGTGTTTTTTTTTGGAGTCAAATAAAAACGAGGCGAGACACCGATACACAAATTTAAGGAGGTCTATATGATGATATACAGATTTGTATGTAGACTCTTCGTTGTTGTGATTTTAGACAGAAGCACCTCCACATAAGAAAAGAAAGGTCGACCAATCAAATATCTACGGTAAGTTGTGATATCAGAGGGAAACAATGTACAGTTGCTACATTGCGTACGAGTATCGACTTGATTACATGAAGGAAGTGCTCTAGAAGGCTATAAACAAGGAATAGCCTTCCATAATTTTGCAGGACCAGATCATATAACAAACAGCAGTAAGCAACGAATATCTAATAGGTGTAGATAAAAGCAGAAGACTGCACATTTGAGTTCAGTGTTTCTAAAAACCCTCTTGTAACCTGCTAAATCGGAAAATGTCAAGGAATATTGTCCAAGTGAGAGGTCAGGATTTGACACTCTCTTTTGTTGTCCAGTGTATTTGCTTCTTTATTTTAAAGGTTCTTCATAATTTTTTAGTTACCATTTACCAATGAATATTGATAAGAAAGCCACTTATTTAACACCTCGAAGGAGTTTGTGTAGATGGTTGTACGAAAGTCACATTTTATGTTATAGCTCTTGTCTCAACATGAATTTGTTATAATTAGAAATTCCATCAAAAGTTTCAAAATAGTAAATTGAATTCAGAAAATAGGGCAACTGATAACGCGAGTAATGTCAAGCATGCCCATTTAACGTAGCAGTCTTTTCTACTTGGCTGTTCCTAACTCAAATGATTATAAAGGAGAAGTTGATGCCGCCATTATGGGGACTATCAAAGCCTAGCCTCGTTTGCAAAGCAACAGTGGGATTGAAGGTGCATTGAACAGATTGATTGATTAGATACTTGGTCCAGATTTGAAAATGCATTGAACCTATCGCTTACGTGCATACTTGTGCTTTGAGGGAAGCAAAAATCTTGTATTTGCAGTCTTTATTTCTACCATGTATTGACCTGACGTCTTGTTCACCGTGAGTATATAAACAGGTGAAAAGCACTGCAGGAACAAAGCTTGATTAAATGATATGCTACAGTGTAAAATTTGCTTTTGTACATCCTATGTCTCCCGAAGACTGTCTTTTAATAGCTTCACCTCTAGCTTTGAATCTGAAATGTGGGCAGTATCTATCAAATATTTATTAGGGGGGCTAAACCAATTTTCAGCCATATGATTTTAATGTTCCAAGGACTTGACTACACGGACAAAGCTTGATTAAACCATATGCTCGAGTGTCAAGTTTGCTTTTCTGGATACTATGTTTCTAAGGACTGTTTTTTAATCGTTTCACCTTTGAATCTGAAATTTGCTCAGTACATTTTCCGATTTTCACCCACATGATTTAAATGTTCTAAGGACCTGGCCAAGAAAGGACATAACCTCTGTTGTAATTTTTCAATCACCTTGGAAATTATTGTAGGGGCTATAGCCCCCATGCCCCCAGTGGTTACTTCACTGCATTTACGTACCCGGTCAGTTCTGATGAAATTTTAAACAAACATACACAGGGAGAGATACTGGCACAATGACTGATACTGCATGCTACGTATCCCTATGTATTCCCTAGATTCTCGAAGGTTCACTGTACATCAAACTTTATAAAACAATTCATATGTAAATCGTGCTCAATTTTTAATAAAGTTTAGCTATATTTGCATAAATCTTTCATTGCCCAGACGTTCAGGAATAGAACTGACCCGACTAATACCAGCTATATGAGAATACCCTGAGAAGGACGAGATGTTTTTATGGTAACTTTTCTCGCCTAACAAGAAGTTCGAGTTCTTCTGTTGCTATAAGCTCCTTCATGTAAATCTGTTATAAAGAAGTTTAAGACAAGACGTACCCTTCCTCACACAAGTATATTTACAGAAACGTATTATTTCGTTCTTTTCTTCAGATGATATCGATGATCTGGAGATGTATGGTCCCAAAGAGGAGAAGCCGTCCGGAGAGCTCACGTCTTATTCATTTGAAGTGAGTTGAGGTGCAGCTATTCAAGTAGTACCGTTATGAAGTGTCTTTATTCTATAATTGTCATCGCCTGTGATGAATGAATCTCACACTCATTTTACACCTCAGGTGAAAAAAAAATTTCAAATTTCAATAACTAATTTTATCTGCCTTACGAAACCTACATGGTAACGATTCCCATGACAGCTTTTAGAGGCCAGTTCTGATGCGCTGTTCAGAAATGTCACCCCACCGGTCTGAGTCTTCTATGGCAGAATATGTTTAAAACTTATGTGTACCTGGATAACCCCCAATGAAGATAACTTAGGCTCTTAAAATCTCACCAGAGGAAAGTTTCGTGTGTTATGCGTGTATATATGTAAGCTGTGTTAAGGGAGGAAAATCAAATTGCTGCTACTCATTAGATTTTGCTTCATGCGAGCTTTCTGTCAACTGCAGTTGTATTTATAAAATACTCCGTTACTTAATTACGAAGCCACGTTATTACCACCCGCATTTATTGCTAACGAAAGAATTCTCATGACGGAATTTTAAATCAGATCGTAACTTGTATTCCGAAGGTTACCCTCTTCCGTTGCTATCATTACATACTTTTCAGTGAAGCATCAATTGCATTTTCTCCCGTCTCCTTTTACTGTGTAGCGTATTTAACAGAACTCCACCTTAAATTGTATTAAACATTGCTTCCTGTTCGGTTGCAGATATACTTTCATTGTTCTATCTCAGGCATCTTGAATCCAAGTTCATGAAATATTATGATTATTTCTTTGTATTTCTCAGCAGCTATCCCACTTGTTGAGGTACGGACCGTCTCTAATGCATCGTCCCAACACATGCCTATTTCAGTACAATTACTAGAAAATCCCTGTACATTTTGTAGTGCCTTCTAACTAATAAATCTACAGTCTTCAGCGCCATCCCATTTATCAGTGGTTACATAGAGTACTTTACAGCTTCCTTTATTCATCCGTGCCTTATATGACAATGATAAGAATTTATAGCGGTACGTTTCCGTGATGTTTATTAGTCAATCCTATTAAAGTAGGAAAGGTAAAATATGACGTAGAAGATGTGAATTTAGGGCATGGACTTAACAACCAATGGAAAACATGATGCAAGTTATTGGCAAGGCAACTGGGCTGTAGGTATATTAATACGAGCAAAGTGAATTTAAACTACTCTGCAGAAAGCTAGCTTATAAGAGAGAAAATTGACTTAGTTGCAAGTCATTTCGAAATGTGACATTCTAGAAGTTTATAGAAATGTTAACAACAGAAATATCGGTCCGCCGACAAAAGAGACCGTTACTTCCAGTTGTCAACTCTTCATACTACCCTGTCTTTCTCAATATGGTGAGCGTAGTATTGTTGGAGAAGAGAAAAATTGGTTGTATAGTACTGCCCTTGAAGTAATGTTCGTAAGCTGTTTTGAACCCTAAAAGTACAGAAGACACAACAGAGTGACATGCAACTCTTACTTTTCTTGACTTAGTTGCATACAGAGAGCCTCGCCACATTTTCTAGATGCAATCACGCCACTTCTCCCTGTCTTGGCATATCCTTTCAGCTGTCAGTATTGGTAGCTTGATATCCCATCTTAGTTGGTCAGACCAACTCTTTGGGGGCCTTCCTTTTGGGCGCTTGCAAGTAAGGTCATCCTTGTATGCAGCTTTTACGTGGCTAGAGTTTGGCAAACGGATAATGTGACCAAACCATTTCATTCGTTTCTTGCGAATATACAAATTACATCGATATATGGAAATATACTGGTATAACTATAAAAATGTACAGGTAACGAGGAATTTGCTTTCCGACCCTATTGCTTGTATCACATACAGCATATCGTTATTCATGTAAAACATTTATAATGTAGATAGAACAATTAACCACGTAGTGCTATGTTAACAGTTGGTGTAATTAGGTTTTCATTTGGTATACACTATGATAGAGATTAAACTTTTGAAAGTTACTAAATGCTGTCTGTACTAACCTTGAGTACGCTGTGACAACCGTTATGGGCTGTATTGGGATTGTACCGTGGAACGGTATCTTAGTACTGACTCAATGTTCATAGGTTGCTGGATGCCCTAGCACGTGCAGCAGACATTGTAATCCAGATACAGAGGATGTAGTTTTTTATTGCCATGAAATTCTACTTTCCACAGGGTGCGGAATACTGCCGATAGGTATTCTAAAACCATGCCAACGTAGATGATCTCTTTGATGCGTTTCTCATTTATCTGCCGCGCCATAAAGTCTCAGCGTTGATAGCCAGGGCAGTAGACCATAATATTTCATCACGTCTTCAGAACGTGATTCCGTACGAATCCTTGAATAAATGCTTTGATTAATGGTGGTGTAGTCAATAAATATTTGGTCGCATAAGACTACGTCCTGGCTCAATTGCTAACTGATAACTTTCAAATCCTTCTAGGTGGAAACATTTTTATGATATCGTAGATTGCTTGTTATTAACCTCAATTCTAAATTATAGCATAACTTTAGGAGCAGTAAGACAGCTTCTCCAATACCTGATTTACCGCTTGGCTTTCATTCTTTCTTCTTTGTATTTGTTTTCCTTCTTAAGTGATATTACACAACACGGAAATGCATTTATGCTGTTCCACGTTTGATCTGATGCTCCTTCTGATACCTTGCAGCAAACTTGTTGTCATGTCCACTTTTTGCAAAGTACTTTTTTTCTCTCGAAAACCTCCCGCTGAGTATCGTTTACTTTTTTTTTTATTCATTCTTGAAGGCTTCCAAGGTTTTCCTTTAACTTGTGAACAGTCTCCATGGTCTGATTTAGGAATTTCTTTTTTTTACCTTGGTCATTTATTGTCCACTTTATTGCTTTCCGTGAAATGATTTTGAACCATCCCTAGTTAATTTTTATCAGCCTCCAGCTTGTTACTTGTTCTAGTGTCTCATGTTCGGTAGTCATCTTACAGTTTTGGTCTTACATAAACACGATTTATGCTTCCAGCATTAGCGTTTTTCCAGAAGTTCCTGCTAAGAAAGTTACCCTACATTTCAGTGCAAGTTCTGCACTGAAGGAAGATACCAGGGAAGTGGCATCAGCCGGTTGATTGTGACGTAGTTTGACAACGTCGCTTACTTTAACGTTACTGTGTGTTTGCTCTCTTTCAGTTGCCGGAACCTTACCGCAGCCGATAGAGGGCCCGTTTTTACATTCCTTGCCATTATCTTTGGGAGTCGCCTTTCCCTTTTTTCATTTAAGCGGGAAACACATTCCAAGCGCCACACAGCCTGTTGATGAGTCTCACACACTCGTAAAACGTTCCGTTACGTGTTGAAGTATGGTACGAAATAGGTTTCTTCTTCGAAATTTCCAGCTTGTGAACAGCTTCCCAATCGTTACGCAACAAGTGTCACCTAAGAGTGCAATTTCGAAAATTTGCAAGGCACCTATAACTTATAACTTTTGGAGACTACGGTGTTCTTTTTTCAGCGGTTGAAATGTCTGCGTACTTCCTCCAAGTTATTTGGTGGTGTATGTAGCTCGTGTCCTCCGAAAACTTACTTTAACTTGATTATGCAAGTCTGTTAACACCCTAGCCAACAATGAATAAACTTTAAGCGGAAAGGGGGAATTTTCCTAGCTGTTTAGAAATATTTATGTTAAATAATAACCTTTTCTACTCACCACAAATTGTATCAAAATTTGATATTCGTAACGACCTATGCCTTTTCAAACGATGCAAGCTGCAAATGAATTGTGTCAACTGCAAAACTGAACACATAGTTTAAAAGCTTATTAACATGAAGTTACTTTCGTGGGTTTTTTTTGAACGTAGCAACACAACGGTATGTCTCGACTATTGCGATTGTGTTGCGCTACGGGGGTTGGGATTGTTAGTTCTCTTTGAATAAAAGTAACATTGCAATGGTGTCTAAAGCTGAAGTGGATGATTCTATGGCAGTAGACCTTGCGGGCGATGATAACCTGTGGCTATGTTGAATATCTATTTCCTGACATTCATTTGGTCAAGATTCTAGCGTCTTTCCTCAACAGTTTTCGCTAAGACCTTTTAGGAACATGGAGTGGTTATCCAGACGCAGACATCCCCTTCCCACTAGCAGGTATTTTTAAACTCAGTTAAGAATGACAAATTTTTTATTAATTATTGAGGTTCAGATTTAAGCTGACGACACCATTGTAGCCGTTAAACGTGCTCTCATTATCCCTTGTTTTAAAAGATACACGTACAGACTGACAAGATTATCAATGTTGGAATTACCGGTTTCTTTTCTGTTCCAGGTCTGTGACAGTCTGTTGAACATAGGACCATGTGCTGATGTGGCAGTGGGAGAGCCAGCATTTCTATCGGTAAGAGTGTTATGGTATGACGTTAGTCAGTAGTAGGGTTTTTAAAACGGTGGGGAAGGACACCAAGGCGAGTTAAAATTGAAAAGTTGTTGGTTTGCCAAGCCTTGCAGAGATGAAGTGGGTTATATTTACCCGAGTGAGTATCTCTAAAGACGTAAGTAGAAAAAGACCTGAGTAACGAACTAGCTAATATGGCCAACATACCAAAAAAGTATATGTGAACAGATTTCCGTCTATTTCTGATTTCCTCAGGTCAATTGAAAACATGAGAAACTCTGAAAAGACAAGATGTTGCCCAAGTATAGTTTTCCTAAACGGCGTATTCTACTTTATTGTTTATCGTTAAAGAATTGGGTAGTGGTGCAGAAGGTGAAAATAGAGTTACTTAAGTAGGGGCTACATATTGCTAAACGTTTCCGCCAAACACTGGTCACGACAATTGCTTGGGAAGAAGGTTGAAAAGGTTCACGTAGAAATTATGGAATTGAGAGGATAAAAACACGTTGTCTCAAATAACACCTGTACGAATTGCACATTTTTGGTCACTCATTTTATCGAAAATCACGTAAATTGAAAACAAACTCTTTTTACCGAGAAAACACAGGTTTTTCAATCAAATATTAATGAGGCTGTTGCTTTGTCACATTTCGGGGATACGGAACCAGTTTTGCAAACAAGACAAGGTACGACTTTCGATGCCTTATTACGTTTAGTTATAACGGCCGGCATATGCTGCCTGATTCTGCCGCACAGTCTCCGCGACTTACGTCCATTATGCTCGCTATCACAGCGGTATGTGAATTGGTAAACCAGTAAACTGTTTATTTTATAGGAAGTACGCCTTTTGGGTTTCACTCACACTCACTAATCCTCGAGCACCGTGCGGTGCGTGGAGTCAACTTGAAACACAAGTGCCGCCCATTGCTTACGATCGGCAGCGAGCTGCTCCGCTTGAGGTAGAGGTATTCCACAGGGTAGAAGATCTTTGGCGACGCCATCAAGCCATCGAGTGCGGGGTGCGCCTCGTGGTCCGTCTCCATCCTGCTGCAGACGGACTAAAATCCAGGACCGTGCGCGCAGGTGCAGGATATGTCCATACCATCGTACCCTTCTTTAAGCGGTTAAAACTGAGACTGGAGGTTGTTGAGTCCGCTCAGGCAACAACTATATAGGTTCATTGAAAACCCGTCTTAAGTCGACAATTATAAAGTGCATTGCTTCAGGTGTTAGAAAAAGCTCGCTCTCCATTCCATCTTGCCACTTTAGAAATTGCATTTATTAGAAATGAGAAGTCTGTGCTTAGTCAGCAAAAAGAATTTGTTTACAGCTTCCACGT
>JAAAKL020017452.1:0-10601 GCA_010016065.2 Carybdea cf. marsupialis auct. non (Linnaeus, 1758)
GTGAATTGCAAGACATTCTAATATCTCTCTCCTATATTTATCACATAATTAGTCTTCAGGAAATGGCACCATCAAACCTTACTTACAATAAACCAAGGAAGCAACTAAAAGGGTCAAAACTTCCCTAAAGGATCAGAAATGGACACTGTTTTCCAAAAATAGTAGTAATGATAGAACAAGGTGATTACAATTATGCAAACCATGATAAGGTGGTCTTACAAATTAATGAAAATGAACCCATATCCCATCCATGAAGTCCATGATGATGGCAAAATTGAAGAAAGGGTTAAGATGATGATAATCATGAGGGCCAACTGATGATGAGTAATCAGCTCAATAGTATCCGGCAAATAATGTAATGGCTGCACTTAAAGGACTAGAAATCTGAAAAATTGTAAGGGAAACATCCATACATCTACAGGCCATTATGATATAGCATTGCTACCTTTCTTTTGCCAAGCATCTGTACAGTTGGCTTAGGAGGCTCTTCCTTCTGTGTCACAGGATCAAGAACAATATATTTTCTTTGTTTGACTGTCTGCAATACATCCAACAAAACACAGACTTCCTGTAATGTGGTTCTAAAAATTGGGAAAATAATTAAATTCAAACAATTGCCTGGAAATGGTATGTGGGACTACAAGTGAGATATTGTCTTCACTGTTTAGTTCTGTGTTGGTATGACAGGACTACTTTCACATTGCACTTGTTATATAAGGTAGAAATGCCTTGCCACAGTTGGTACTTGACTTTCTACTAATTGTCTGATAATGAAGGTTACACCATAACCACTGCTCATGCAAGAAAACTTAAAGATCAATACATCAAAAAAGCTCTAAGTACAGAGAACGTCAGATCTGTTAAACTATTCTATATTAAAGGAGAAGTTTTAAGTCAGGATATATACACAGAACTTTGACATCATGTAAAGGTAATGATTCATCTTCTAAATAGAATAACAAATATTTACATAAGCAGCAACTATGTTTAGCTCATGAAACAGGAATATGAACTATAGATGGTTATCAGTTGATCTAGCTGAATCACAATATGTAACTTTGGCTTTATACCCAATTAGATCAGCTGCACATGTACTCTCAAAGCAGTTACAGAACAGTCCCATATGAATACATTCATACATTCTTTTGCATACAAAAATGGTTACTGCAAATACAGGTTAAAGACTTTTACAGATTAAGTAATGACACAACAAATGCATCTTTCCAGTTCAGGAAATAATGAAGTTCTTTGTCGCTTTTTGAGAACATACTTAAGTACCATATAAGTAAACAAATGGGGTAACTGCATAATAATTGTGAGAGAGTAAAAATTTGCACCACATAACACAGGTAAACAAACGTCAATTCTTAATACAGATAGAAACAAAACATTCTAACAATCGAAGATTGCTGTGGAAACACAAAAACAGGGTGCAAACATACATATACACCAATCCATGGCTTGTTTTTTCATGTTTTAATATCAACTTTATACTAACGTTATAAATGAAATCTGAACGTAAAAACCTTTTGATTATGAACAAGTACATTAAATTATATGCATTATTGAGAGAAAATGATGTACCTCAACTTGTTATGAAGTGACTCCCATGGCCAACTTCCACCTTTTTTGCCCTGTATTTTATCTTTAGCATTGTCACCTTCACTTATGTCATCTTCATTGTCACTATCATCTGCTGTTGTGGCTTTGTCACCTTTTTCATCAAAATCTATCTTCTGAGCCAATTCTTTCAGTTCTTCAGATATTGTCAATGGTCTACAAAGTCAAGGACATGTTAACATGATCAAACTACTGATCAGGTACTGGGAAGTTAATTGCACTAGGTAGGTAACTAGTGGAAGGTTGAAGATGTTTTTAACATCACACCACTGTGTTTAATTTTTAAAGTACTTTATTGCATTTTTTTGAATGTACAAATAATGCCAGATATATTAAATATATTGGACAGTCCTAGATTTCCTCGACTAAAAACCTAGCCAAAGTTGGTACATTTTTTTTACTGCTAGACATTTAGGGAGGTGTTGAGTGAGCTGCAAGGACGAGAGTCTCTGTTGCATGAAAGAACTGGAGAGAGATTACCAGGCTTCCTGTGAACAGGAGTGTGATGCTGAGGGGCAGAGGACAGGTGTATGATGCATGTATCAAGTCAGTGCTGTTGTATGGCTCCGGGGCTGGTCAATGACAGATACACTGAAGGCAGTGCAGACAAGCTGTGTCAGAGGAATGCTCTTATAGATTAAAGGAGTAAATTGGGAAGACCAGATTCGAGGTGAAGAGGTATCCAGTAGATGTGGACCAAAGCCAGTGAAGGATATATAGAGAAAGAGAAGACTGTGATGGTACTGTTTGGTTAGGAGCAGTAAAGAGAAATCCCTTGCTAAGATCTTAAACCTTAATGTGGAAGGAAAGGAATCTTTCACTTGTAGTGGTAGCTTTTAAATGTAAAATCATTTAGCTTCAATGCCAACAATTTACAAAAACTGGCTGATTGTAGTTTTTTGGATTTTCATAAATATCTTGTGATGTGTCTACAGTAGAGCTAATTCCTTGTCATTAACAAAAGTAAGCCTAAAGGAACTATCTTGCAGTGTTCTTAGCAATTTCATCTATAAAGTTCTAGGACTAATCAAGGCTCATAAAACAGCTTAATATATAAATTTTGTATCATTATTCTGCAAGTAGAGTCTTTACCCCTTACTTGATATTTTCACAGCTACCCATATCAGCTTTTATTTTTATGTATATATAAAGCAGTGGGCCTAACATCAACCAACAGTTGCCAAGACCTTTGGGGTGGAAATATGATTCATTTAGTGGTGCAATTACATTTATAAAGCCTCCTCCTACGTACCACCATTATTATCATTGACACTATAACAGTCACTGACATTAGGCCCCTATTCCCATTACCAGTTATATTATAAACATCATCGATGCAATATCATCGAATCATCCTCAGAGCTTTGGAAAAACGTGTAACCTTTTGACATTTTATAGCAGTCTGGTGAAAACCATACGCATGATGACGATCATGGTGGTGATGATCATCATGGTGATTTGAAAATATCTCCCTAGCATAGTAATGTCAAATACGTTTCAGTAACTACTATCATGTCAATCACCAACATAGAAATTGGCACGAGCAGTGTCGAAACAGCCTCCACCTATAGACTTAATATGTTCGAAAACAATGACCAACTACATACTATATTGACATGGCATCTTATTGAGACTGTCAGTTAGGGATATGTAACTCCAATCACAAGGGAGCAAGTTCTTCAGCCCAGTGTGCCAAAGTAGGCCGGCGCCGCCGGAGCTCCCTCCAACCTTGTGTGTGGGTTTTAAGTTCTCTACAGCTTCACTGTGGTGGAATCAATCATGAAGAAAAAGTAAGGACATCTCTAACCTTATATACTTTTCTTCCCCGGCCCTTGATATTTCTTCTACTTCCTGTTCAAGTAATTTCTCGACGCTGATTTTCACTGTCGGAGCAGCCATGATACAACAAATTCATGTGTAAAGGAAAATAGTTTTTTGTGGTGTAAAAATCTCCAAAGTATAATGTTACTCAATCTTACATTATCTTCGCATAATGTCTACAGATATTAAAGAATACTTCAACTCAGTGGTCCCCTTACTACTTCCAATGACTATCAGATAGAAGTAGGGCAAAACATTTTGCACCTTTCTTCGTTGACTATAGGAACGCTGATTGAGTGGTTTGGTAAATCCCAGAATGTCCAGTGATAACGGTTGCAATACTGTAATGATGTCTTGACGCTATGATGACACTATAGTGTAGCACTATAAGTGCCGCCAAGAGGCGGGCCGGGTCTTGTGGCGAAGTAGAATCTTTTTGAGGGCACGCCCTTTTTATCGTGGGAACGTCCTTTTCAAACAAGTGCCTTTTACATCGCTGAGTATGTGGAGAAAAGGATCATATCATATGACGTAAAGATTGTTAATTCTTTGTTAAAACAAACTTTCGGATTGCTATAGTACTTTGCAATAAAAGAAAAAAAGATCCTGTTTTTAACTGAGGGCCCCTAGAGAGGGCGGGTCCGGGGGCAGTGCCCCAGCTGCCCTTCCCTCTCGGTGCCACTGGGCACTATCTATGTCTCACATTAAAGATGTCCCACAACTTCTCTTGTACATCAACGCAGGCCTATACTGGCTTATCTCCATTAAAAGCAGCCTTCGCAGCAAAACGCGGGCAGAAAGAGGGTACAACATCGTTAAACCAGTGTTTTTCTATGAGCCAGTGTTCATAGAAAAACACTGGCTAAACGTAGTCGGCATTGTTGTGACTGTGACAAAGAAGCTTGCTGTTGCTTTACAATCAGAATCAAATGAACAGTTTCAGAAATCGACGTAGAATGTCAAAGCTTGTTTCGTGGAGGACTTTTGCACATTCCTAGAATTAGGCCTATAAAATGTGAAATAAAGCGCAAAATTGTTAAAATCGTCTCTACTGTGGAGCACTATCGTGGTAACTGAAGTTTTGAACCAATACTATTGGTAAATGTATGGCTGTGGTTTCTCTGGACTGCATTTCAGATATTTATGTTTATTTTTCCATAATTTTATATATACTTAGCTCTCACTGTAACCCTGCAGGTCTCTTCAGATAGAACAAAGCAAAAGAACAAAATTTCAGTACTTAAACACTTGAAATCATACCACCGCTTTCTATGGAAGAAGATTATATGTATAGTCTCTATGAGCTTCATTATCTTCGTGTTGTCAATTGTGGGATGGGAAAACATTTTAAGCTATTCATAAATCATCATCTCTGCTGCGAATAGACCTTTACGTATGTATAAAGTTCAGCTATTCTTAGCTATACTTCTTTAATATATCATGGAATCTAATTCGGTTGGTGACATACTTTTCTATTTCTCTACTCTTTTCAAACTTACCATTTCAAATCATCTCTAACGTTGTTAACCCTAACTTAGGTAAGCTTTAGGATGATATACCTGGGCTACCGGCAGTTTCTAAGTCGGGATATTTTACAGGGGCAATATCGGAATTTTCAGAGTTTCATCTTTAGCCATTATCTCAAATAGTTAAGTCGTACATTCAAGGCACGTCAGTTTTGACGCAAATTACACCATCTCCCTAAGTTTCGAGAAGACAGTGTGCTGTGCACCATGGTCGCAGTGCGTCTTTATCTTAGTATTCCAAATGATGAGGGTCTGAAGTTTCTCAGAAGGGTATTGTAGAAAAGATCGGGGAAGGAGTAGCAACCGAAACTCTCTATTGACGTATTTAACGCTATCTAACTATTGCGTTGAACCGCTTTGTAAAATATATCAGGGTACTGCTGTAGGCACTAAAGTTGCACCCCTACAATATATTACATTAAT
The DNA here is from genome assembly GCA_010016065.2 of Carybdea cf. marsupialis auct. non (Linnaeus, 1758). Lineage (NCBI taxonomy): Eukaryota > Metazoa > Cnidaria > Cubozoa > Carybdeida > Carybdeidae > Carybdea > Carybdea cf. marsupialis auct. non (Linnaeus, 1758). The sequence continues at coordinate 5,391 of JAAAKL020017452.1, forward strand.
TGGGGACTCCAAAGAAAGAGTTCATAGGGGGCTAGTGTCACCCTAGTAGTACCTGGCTTAGGTGTATTAATGTTAGAGCTTTTTGACAATCTTAACTCACTTCAAAATTCATTTCAGTCTACTTTTAGCTATTTGCGAGTCATAATAAATATTTTGGACGTATCGGTTTTTAACAATAATTGTTCTCTAGGTACAGGATTGTCTGTCAAGGACATGAATATTCATTAGTACCTGGATTTTAAGTCGTGCTATTTCTACCATTCAATGAAAGGTATCCCCTATGGGCAGGTACATTTGTTAAAAAGGATTTGCAAAGACCCTGCTACTTTTAAATCTAGGTGTAAAGGGGTAGAGCGTTTGTTGAAACGCAGTTTGCCTATTCTATTAGGTAGAGAGCAGATCGATCAGGCTAGAAACTTAGACAGAAATAACCTATTGAAACCAGACAATAAAAAGACAAGAATTGCTTAATAGATCGGCTGGTGCTAACGCGTCACCCGGCACTTTATGAAAAAAATAAGACTTTCTTTTCATGATATCCCCTTTCTTCTTAGCTTCCTACATCTTAGCAAATTTATATCTATTAGAGTTTTTCTAAGAAACTCACCCCCGAATGCCCAAACTTATAAAATTGAGAATTGAAACAGTCGGAGTAGAGACGGCTGACATAAATGTTGCTCGCAGTGTAACATAGCATCAATTTCTAAGTAGGCTTTTGATGCAGAAAGGAGCTGTGATAATAGGAGTAACATTCACTCTGCTATTGAAATATACAATCATCCATAATGACGTCACTAGCTATGGTTACGGCCGAAGATATAATGACATCATAAGTGTAACCAATTTGACGTCAGCAGTAGCATTTAAAAAAGTCATCGTAAGTGCTTCCCGAACAAACCTTACACTACCTTCCTAAACGAGGATTACATACCTTACCAGCCATCAAATTATACTATATTGCATCGTATCAAGACAAGATTAATGTAAAACATACAAGATACGTTTGCAGACGAGGTACGTAGCCTGATTCGAAAATTTGTTACGATGCGAACACTTAAGTGGTTGGGTCTCTCATCCGAGAAATCGAGAAATTTCCAAGCGATTATTGACTTAAGTAGTTATGAGCATATTGAAAGGAGAAGTTTGCCTAAACTACATAAAGCGGTTCTTCAAGAGAAGAAGGAGAAAATCGTCTCAATCTTGAGTAACAAACAATGTATCAATAAGAAAGATCGTCTTGGAAGAAGTCCTCTTCATTATGCAGCTGCAATTGCTTCAGAGGAAATCATTACTTTGCTTATTAAAGAAACCGACAGCATTGATTTAGAATCTCTGGATGAGGAGAAGAAAACTCCACTGTTTAAAGCAGTGGAGAAGAAGTCACCAAACTGCACTAAGCTTCTCGTGGAATACGGGTCATCTATAGATATTTATGACAAATATTCAGAAGCACCAGTGCATCTTGCTTCTTTAAGTAATCGAGTGGAAGTCCTCGAGACTCTAGTTCAAGCAGGAGGAGATATCAATTTAAAAGACAGCACTGGCTCAACACCGTTACATTTGTCTGTAGCACTCGGACGGTTCGATTGCTCCGTGTATTTGCTTGAACATGGAGCTTTTGTTAACGCCCTGGATAATAAGGGGAGGACCCCTTTGATGCTTTCTGCTATCGAAAGCAACGCCAGTATTGCTAAGATGCTATTAGACTATGGAGCTCAGTCTATGGTTAGAGATTATTCTGGAATATCAGCTTTGCAGCATGCTACTAGGAACAGAAACTATGAAATTGCATCACTTTTACAAACATACGAAGGAAAAAAACGTATTGCCAAGGAAAAGACCAATAAGTGCCAGCAGTATGCATCCACCCACGCAATTTCATACGTAAAAGAATGGGGTACCTGTGCTTCTCAGTGCTTTGTTAACATCGGAGACTCATCAAAGAAGCATAAAAGAAGAGAATCTGTTCTTGCTCACGAAGTATATTGTCAAGTTCCAAATCGCACTTCAATTTCGGTAGAAAGATCTTGGAGTGAGGGATGTTTAATAAGTAAAACCAAAACTAATCAAGTACAAACAACGGTGTCAAATCCCAACTGCACTTTAGCAAGTTCCACCCTTAATCCACAGGAAAAAGTTGAACAATACCTTTCCAAATTACGGCAAGACGTAGAAGCTCATCATCTGGAAGAAGTAAAGAATGACGATGATTACTTTCGAGAAATTGATTCATCTGGAAGCTATGAAAATAAGGATTTACTATCTGGAGAAAGTGCTGTTGAAATAATAACTGCGGATATGCACGATGGGAAGGAAGATAGTCTGTCTTTCTCTGCAGTCTCCAGCATAACTGTATCAAGTTCTTCTTTACATGCTAAATTAAGTCCATTACAAGGTAACGAGCTGGAAAGCGACTCATCGGAGCCGACCTACGTACAGAGTCACTGCACAAGAGACGATAGCGTTAATATGAGCTTAAAAATCGGAGATACGTACAAAGAAGAAAACTTTAAAACGGATATGATATCTCCTCGAGACAAGGCTTTAGACGGGCAGAATGTCAACGTGATGGATCAAGATAAAGATAATGAACCTATACGCAACAAGACAAGATTGATAGCTGTAAACAACAATCACACACGTTTCCAGGAAACACCGTTTTTGAAAGAACTGAAAACGGCTGTGCAAAGCTTTCAGCACCGAAGAGAAAAGTCATTAGATGTACCTAACATACAAACTCATGAATCATTCTTAGACTCACTTGATTTTGATGAACCTATATCTTCCTCACCAAATATCGACACCCTCTCGGTTCATGAATACGAAGGCGATGTTTCAGCTAATGACATCATTCCTAGCAAGGAGAACGTATTACAGGGTCAAAGATCTATAGATTCTGACAGACGAGAGCCTTACGAAATATCTTCTAAGGATTACAAAAAGTTTGATGACTCGTCTTCAAGCGAGACTTTGTCAAGTAAATCTGCAACCGCTTTAGCAACTGGAACAAATCTTGCACAGCCAAGCACCGCGAATAAAGCCGGAAATCGTTACTTGTGTAAAACTAAGGAAGATTTTATCTTAAAAGAAGATTGCTCATATGAGGTGATGAAGTACCCGTTCCCTCCATTTACTGCCGAAGATAAGAACATAAATAAAGTTTCAGAAGATATTTCCACAGAAGTAGGCCTCAAATCTACTTTCAAAGAGAGGTCTAGCATCATAAATTCCGGACCATTAGTGGGAAAGTGTATAAATCTTGCATCATGTGTTGACACTACTACATCAAATAATGCATCATGTAGAAGCCCCCATCCCACTGCAGATGCCGCCAAGTCTGCAAGTGACATAAAAAGCTCCTCAATTATAAACTGGGAAAGTGAGCATACTCTGGAAGCGGAAAAGCTTACTTCATCTTCTATCTTCATGGACATCGATGACGAACATCTGAAGTCACCGAGGATGATCTGTACTTCTTCAGATTCCTTTGCCCTCTCGGACACTTTTGTTTCAGATAGATTTGAGAAAGATAAAAGTAGTATTATCATCAGCAGAGAAATATTATATAGCAGTAAAAGTGCCGATATTCCAAGCATAGTTGTAGAGGACCATCTTTTTGAAGCGGATGAAAGTGAACTTATTCCCAAAGTATTGACTGAATGCACATTTTCTCCAATGAATAGATACAAGGATGTTTGTGATAGTGGTGCTACAACTGAGGTGGCATTTTATGAAATTGCAAACAAAGATGACGTAACCAGAGCCCCCCAACTTCGGCATAATAGTTCTTCTGATAGCTGCCATGTCATTAAGTACAAAGATTTTATGAAAAATTCAGTAAACAATTTTTCTGATTCAGACAGTTGCTTATTGAATGGATGCGTAGGAGAAACCAGGCGCGAGAGTCCAAATCTGAGCAGTTCTGTCAAGTCTTTTGACTACTTCTCTTTGCAAGAGTTCGACAAGAAAACCACTGACTTCGGTGAAATACCACAGTCATCATCAAGTGACGAGGAGGAAGACATTTATATTGCCTATATGCCGTCTACGAAGGGTACCTCAGAAAGGTTTGTTGGAGATCACACCGCTCGAGTATCCAGTCTCGCACAATCTGCCAGTGTTCTTCGAGACACAATTCTTGAAAGGAGAGTTAAGAACGTGAAACTATTGGATCTTTTACATACTAGAAAATCAGACTTAGAAGAATTAATCTTGGCGATGTCAGTGCCCATCGGGAAGCATGCAGATAAAACAAGTGAATCATATCAAGTTTATAGTAGGGAGAAAGAGAAACTTTTGTCTGAAGTGAATACCGCTCTGAAAAATGTCACTCAGACGATAATAAATGAATTTACTCTCGCTGACAAAGAACTGTCTATTTTGAGCAACTGTAAATCAGAAATTGATCATTTAGATGCTGGTGTGAAGGCAGAAAACGTGATAATTTTGAGAGAGTATCGAAACTTAATGGAGAAAGCTTCAAGGCTAAACAAATCTATGAATGAGTTGCATCTATTAGCAGTGGAAGGAAGCTGCTTGCTTGATGCTAGTTTACAAGACAGTGATCGAAATCAAGATCAAATAGGACACTTGAATAAACAAATAGAATTACTTAAGATAACAGCAGAAGAGCAAGACCTGTTAGAGAATAGGATATTGCAGTTCATCGATCTTAATAGAAGGTCTTCAACGGTACTGGTTAAGAAATTGGAAGATTTAAAGTTAGCTGAAGATGTATTTTTAAAAATAGCCAATGATATTTGTTAAAATGACTCTTTTTACTTTATTTAACAATCGGTGGATGCAATTACGGTACGCTATATACAAAAAAGACATTATTATAAAGGGAAATAATTTTATGCGTGAACGTTCGCTGTTTAGATATGTTAATATACTCCAACACTGTAAAATGTGTTTCTGTTGGAAAGGTTTTTGTAATGACTGTATAAGATCGTATTACAATCAAAATATCACTATATCCTACATGCTGTTTTCTTTTTGTGCCGATTCCGAAACTTTGTACTTAATCAATGCGATAAATTATAGTTCAGATCTGGATAAATCATAGTTCAGATCTGAATAATCAGAGTTCAAATCTGGATAAATCATAGTTTCTGTATGAAAACGTCATTTTAGTTCACTGAATGCCGAGGTTTTAGTCCATAAGCATCTCATCTCATACGGTTGACAGCGTATTGCTGGTCTTCTGTT
>JAAAKL020017453.1:0-10600 GCA_010016065.2 Carybdea cf. marsupialis auct. non (Linnaeus, 1758)
GGCCAGCGCCCCAAGCACTTCATGTTTGTGAGATCTATACTATGTAGTTCATGACTGCTTGTGTGTCTGCCTGAGTATATATATATATATATGTATATAGAAAAATCCCATAAGCTAGAGCGATAGTGTACACCTACCAGCAAAGGACATAAATGCTTATAAACAACGCGAGCATATGAAGGCATACAAAGTGTGGAACCTAAGATGTGAGAAACTCGAAGGGATTGGATGGGTGGGTAGCCAAAACTCTGCACTAGGAGGCAATGTGGCTGATATGAGGGCTAGGCACATGCACACAAATACACGTAGCAGGTTGCAATCTTGTGACAAGCCTATGAGGCACATGACGAGTGCAAAGGTCAACCAGCTGTACCAAAGCCCAGTTTCCCCCTGTGTATTTAGACTATGATAAACTCAGTTTATCTTCCACCTAAACACACAGGGGATACAAGCAGTGAGGGCAAAAAAAGAGATATATTATGGGAGAACTGGTTTTCCTAACACACAAGACATGTACCTAGTGTGAGGTACCCACTACTCTGCAATACAAAAGAAAACTAATAGTACGTAGCAAATCTATATATATATATGTATATAGAAAAATCCCAAATCCAAAGGAGGTAGGAGTAGGACATAGTAAACAAAAGAAAAAGAAAACAACAGGGCAAAGCAAAACCAAAACAAACCCCCCTATACCAGGTGTCTATTGAGCTAGGTAGTGTGCAGGTTTGTCCATATTGGTGCAGCATACTGCCAGGGGGACGGTAAGATATAATTGGACAGCATCCGAATGCCAGTTCCCAAGAATCTTGATAAGGTCAACAGGAACACCTGCCTGAAAGGCAAGGGGGCCTCCCCCAGCAAAAGGAATGGGAGCCATAGGAGGATGCAGGGAGGCCAAGGGCAGAAAGAAGATGCTACAGGTTGGCTTGAAAAAGGCGGTAGGTAAATTTAAGAGGGGGGGGCATGGGATGTGAGGTATAGGCAAAAGCATGGGAAGAGGAGGGGCAGGGGCAGTGAGGGAGAAAGCATGGAGGGTAGCAGAGACAGGGCAGAGCCACGAAGAGGGGATGCTTGGCAGAGGAATGGAGACAGTGCATTCATGAAACTGGATGGCCTTATTCCACGAAACTAAGAGCAGCATGCCCCAGGCAGTGAATTGAAAATCCCCTCTGCGGCAATGGCAAGGTGGAGCAAAGGCAGAAGAGGAGTGGGAAAGGAGGTGGGTTTGCCTGAAAAGTCCAAAGAAGGCAACCAGGCATATGGCCCAAAAGGAAGTATCAAAGCTGGAGTTGAGGTTCAGGAGAGAATGGATTTGCAGTAGCAGGTCTGGTGTAATGGGTAACTTTTGGGTAGGCAGAGTGCTCTTAGCTCATTTAATACCAGTCAAGAGAGAGGAAAGTTTCCAGTTGGATAGGAGTGGGTTAGGTACGCCCACCTCGAGGTGAATAAGGCAAATGATATTGAGGTAGTTGGGGATAGAAGTAGGAGAGAGTGTGCGTGCAGGAAAGGCAGTGTAGTGGCAGAGTTGCGAGTTGGAGGCAGGAAAAGGGGGGAACCCCATAAAGGAACAAAAGGAGAGATATGTCTTCCGGTGTGCCGCTAGGCTGACTTTGAGCTATCAGCCAACAGGAGAGTCCTGTAGTGTGCAATCTCCTTGTCCAAGGCTTTGGTGAGGCAGGCAGGGCTCGTATCTGAAAAGGAGGAAAAGGAGACATAGCCATGACATGTGCAGAGGGAGGAAGAGGTGTTGAGGGGAGACAGGGGGAAGAGCAAGAAAGTGAGAGGCTAAACAGCAAAGAGAAGAAGGTTCATGGAGGCGAGAAATACAGTCAGCAACAGTATTGAGAACACCAAGAACATCAAGGGCTGTGATACGAAAATGCCGAGTAGCTGAAAGCCAAAATAGGTGGCAGAGGTAGTCCATGATAAGGGGATTAGCAGTGGAACCCTTGTTAATCATGGCCACAGCAGCATGATTATTAGTATGTATGACAACATGATGATTGGTCCAGAGATGATTCCAGGGTGTTGCAGCAAAGCAGATAGCAAGGGCCTCATTGAAATTGATATGCAAGTGAGCAAGGTTTGGCTGGTCCAGGGACTAAAAGGGCTGTAGAGCCAATCCCCCAAGAAGTAGGCTCCAGCTGCCACTGGGCATGCATCTGTATGAACATCTAAAATTGGTGAAGGTGCAAGGATATGGTGTTTGCCATTAAAGGTAGGTAAAAAGTGATGCCACCAAAGGATATCCTTAAGTAAGGAGGGGAGAAGAAGGCATTTTGCCTGGTGCGAGGAAACTGAGTTCATGTGGTCAAGCACCTGACAAAGTGCAACCCCCAAACACAACCGGGCAGGCCCAATTTAACTTGCCAGCAAGTTGCTGCAGTTGGTGTTTAGAGGCCTGCTTACGGGTGAGGAACTCTGAAACAAGAGTGGAAAGTTCCTGGAGCTTGGGTGCTGGCAAACAAAGTTCCATGGTGGTTGAATCCATATGAATGCCAAGGAACGTTAAGGCTTGGCAGGGGGAGACAGCATTGGGCCAGCTGATAGTAAGGCCCAACTTTTGCAATAGAGCAAGTAAGGTAGTAAAAGCCTCGGAACATTCTGCATGAGTGCGACCAATCAGAAGGAAATCGTCAAGGTACACAATCACAGCAGGGAAACCCCATTAAGCCATCATGCGCCGGACAGCCTGAGTCAGGCGGTGAAAAATACCTGATGAGCTGCTAGCACCAAAGGGCAGACAAGTATTATGGAAATAGGTAAATTGGGAGTGGTTGGCAAATTTCCATTTGAGGACAGTGGCAGGGTAGCTACTGGGATGAATTGGGATGGAAGGTTGATTTTGGCTAAAAAAGCACATGGCGAAAGCAAAGCAATGGCATTATCAATGGTTTGAAAGTGACACTTGTCAATAGAAATGTAGGAAATGACCCGCTTGCCGGGGGCATGATAAATCATGCTATTAACGTATCATAGTTCACAGCCTTTGTTTCAGAGGTTGATTGCTCCTTAGGGATCACATGATCCTTATGTGAAAGTTCATTGTTCTCTGAGTGAGCATCCATTATGACTAGGATGAAAACTAACTTCTGAAATGTGAATCAATCCTACCACCAATAAAATGAATCAAAATTAACAATAAAATCACTGCCTAACTACATATGAACTCAAATACTGTGCTTTTCATCTGCAGTTTGAGAGGCGTGGCTCAGCAGACACACGACTTACAAGCACTCTGGTATGTTGAGGGCTAAAACTACGCCCCTCTACCCCTTTGATGGAGGAAAAAGTTATATGTAGCATGAGTTTAAATTCAGATTGCCTTACTGGCAGCAGTATGATATCTTAGTGACTTTCTAAGAATAGTCTTTCAGATACAACTTTGACGAGAAAACGAATTCAGGCTAGCACACCCAAATCAATGATGATCTTCACCAGCTTATGAGTCAAGAACGAATATATGTGCCACGATTGCCACTACTAGTGTACCAGAATCTTCATCAGCAGATCTTCAACTGCATGTTTCCAAAAGCAAATTCAGGAAATAAAAAATTAAAATCTCTCCTACCTTTCAAACTAAGATACTTTGTTCTCTTTGTCTTTACTTATGACAAACACAGCCAAGGTATTCTTTGGAGTTTCCACAGTACGTGACGAAGATTCCGTTTTTACGAAAAACTGTAATGGATACCAATCCAAATGATCCAGATAACTTTAATCCGTTTGATCCGTTGATGACTATGATGGATACCAATCCATATAATCAATCGATAACTACTGTGGCTGCCTCTCAAGTCACACTTGCTTGTTCAGAGGAGTTTCTTGCTCTCCAGATAAATATTCGTCAAAGGCAACTCAAACAAGGAATTCTAAACAGAACTTTCTATTCGTCTCTTCTTTGGAAATAACGTGTAAGAGTGTACAGTCTTTGAAGATTGTTATTTAATACAAATAAATACAACAGAATAAAAACGAATATAACGATAGAATAGCGACAATAATTAACGATGATAAGAAATACAAACTTACCGATTGGAGGTTTTACTGATTATCTTCACCTCGACTTGTCTTTTAAATCTATGGGGAGACAGGGGGCTGAACGGTGCGTAATTCACTGCATGCCGCAGTGACATTCATCATTATATTAAGATTGCTAAATAGTAATGCAGCCATGTCCTTCCAAATTGATAGCTAAAATAACCAACTAAGCCATCGATGTTTATATTGTAATGATGGCCTTGCCCAAATGGGGGACAGTCCATTTCCTTGCCAACTAGATATTGTTGGCAGGGTCACACATGGTCTTGGTGCTGTACTTTGAGAAATCGATGAGCAAGGTCGGTTTCCCATTGAATATGGATCACGCACTCTGTCAACTGCCGAGGAAGATTAAGAACAAATAGAATAGGAAACACTGGCAGTAGTATTTGATTTTAACTTCCAATCTTACATCTATGGTCGCTCCATTACAATAATTGACCATTACTTGCCCCTAAAAGCCATTCTACAGAAATACTGGCCACAATCGCCAACGCATGTTCAACGGCTTCCACTATGACTGCAGAAGTATGATCTGCATCTTGAATATGCACCACGCAAGACTATTGTTGTTGACAACACATTCAGCCGTGCTCAACACCAACAGCTATTAACTCCTGAGATTCCATATGTTCACTCTATCATTAATGGAATACCCAATAGTCAAAGAAGATGAGATCAACTCAAAGCAGAAGCAGCAACTGACAGAAAGGTCAGTGAGGTCCAAGTGTGTGACAACGTACTCCTAAGTGGGCAATGCATTATTGCCGCAGCATCCCTTGGCTCCGAAATACATCAACTCTTACACAAAGGTCACCTTGAAATTTGAGAACAAAGCAAAATGCCCGTCAGTTAATGCAATGGCCAGGAATAAACCAGGAAATCACAAGTGTCATAAAAAATGCCTACATCGAGTACAGAATGCATAAGAGCAAGAGCCACTGGGAAACTGTAAGAAGACAGAATACCTCGTATCAAAATAGAAGAAAATGCCGAAATACAACATAGATATCAAATCAGAGAAAATTTAACAAGTTGACAGTTTTATTTACTTAGGGAGCATGATCCCATCTGATGGGAAATGTGGCCATGACATCAGCAGAGGAATTGGAATTACCAAAGACACAAAGGTACTTTGAAGCACTAAAATCACTTTGAGCAAGCTACTTCGAGTACTTGGCTGCTACGTCACTCTTATTCTCATATATGGAGGCGAATCATGGACCAATAATGACTGTTCTTAAGGTAATGCCTCAATGAGTTGTTTGATTTGTGAATTCAGGAGAGGTAAAATATGCAGTGTTGTCTGATTTGATTTCTAATGGAAAACCATGTGTGGCAAAGATGATGACTAACCATGGAGAATGCTGGATGATGCACATGGGCAAGAATGCTCCACAGACATCAATTGCCACGTGAGTTTAACTGTGAAGACTGATGGTTAATACTAGTTCAGATGGGTCTGGGCTGTGTGGTATGCTTCTAGCTTTTTGTCCAAATGTCCAAATGTCCAGTTTGACGTGACAATCCTTGAGTTAGCCTGTACCAGAAAACAAAGGTTGATGTGCCGTGATGACGTGTTTCACAGTTGGATTAAGAGTACTGAAATCCAGTGAGTTTATCGTTGAACTGAGAATTCCCAAGGCGGTGAAGTTGGAAATCCAAGGAGACAATAGCTTTTATGTTGCAGACCAAGAATGACACACGTATTTGCGAATCATCAAAATCCGCTTCTGCTGAAAACTCACTAACTCGACCTCACTGATCACATTTACTGACAATCCCCTATCAATGATCATGTGCACGGGGATGTCCTTAAGACTCACTTAAGCAATCTGCTGTTTTCCTGACGTGTCGATTGTGAATGGTAATTCATTGTTGCCTTCCTTGGAAGGAGATGGTATTTGAAAAAAGTTTCCTCAAACTTTCTTTTGCTTGTCTAGTATTTAGTGAGACGGTTTGTTGTAGGGAGGTGGTGATAGGCAATGCTTATCAAACCCTGCTTTTCTACAGGAGTTACAAGCTACTTCAAATGCTAGACATTTGCTTCTACCACCTGGATTAGAAGAATTTCCTCCACAGTTTCTGCATTTTGTGGAGGCCCTTGCCATGGGAATGTTCCTTGTGTTACCTGATCGTTTTGATGGATTTGTGAGGTGATTGATTGGATTTGTATTGCTTCCTGAGTTTGTTGCTTACTGCATTTGTTTTGAATCCGGATCAGTGAATAAAGTGTGTAAGCAAGGCTGAACAAGTCGGTTAAGGACATTTCTTCTCCCAATGTTATGCTTCGCACTCTAGAATCCCTTGTCTTGTGGATGACTTGTGTTTCATTTTCTGCATCATTATAATGGAATTGGCGCAGAATAACTTTTTTAGGGCGTCGTCTGTGAAAATTGTTGATGCTCTAACCGGATTTCTGCTTGAAGTGGCAAGATGCTAAGATTACCATGTAACAATTCCATTTAGGGGTAAAATAATTTGTCAGTGCAGTGACGGCAGAAGGATAATCTTCTATGGTATTTAGACTTCCTGTTTATTATGACATAAGAGCATCTTTTTTCTCCTGTCGATTATTGAAAACAACCCTTTTATTAAATTTGAAGATTTTACAAACTGCTGACCACCAATCTACATAACCTCCAACGGAGTACCCACCATTCAATAATGTCCACTTGACTCATTCATTCACAGTTCATTCCAGTCACCATTTTCATTATTTTTACCTAACCATGCTTTCTAACCTAACCATGCATTCGAACCTAACCACGCATTCTAACCTAACCATGCATTCTAACCTAACCATGCATTTTAACCTAATCATGCGTTCTGGCCTAACCATGCATTCTGGCCTAACCACGCATTCTAACCTAATCATGCATTCCAGCCTAACCATGCATTCTAACCTAACCATGCATTCTGGCCCTACCAAGTATTCTACCCTAACCATGCATTCTAACCTAATCATGCATTCTAACCTAACCATGCATTCTAACTGAACCATGCATTCTAACCTAACCATACATTCTAACCTAACCATGCATTCTAACGTAACCATGCATTCTAACCTAACCATGCGTTCTAGCCTAAGCATGCAGTCTTACCTAACCATGCATTCTAACCTAACCATGCATTTTAACCTAACCATGCGTTCTGGCCTAACCATGCATTCTGGCTTAACCATGCATTCGAACCTAACCATGCATTCGAACCTAACCATGCATTCTGGCCTAACCATGCATTCTAACCTAATCATGCATTCTAACCTAATCATGCATTCTAACCTAATCATGCATTCTACCCTAACCATGCATTCTAACCTAATCATGCATTCTAAGCTAACCATGCATTCTAAGCTAACCATGCATTCGAACCTAACCATACATTCTAACCTAACCATGCATTCTAACGTAACCATGCATTCTAACCTAACCATGCATTCTAGTCAACCATGTGTTCTAGCCTAAGCATGCATTCTTACCTAACCATGCATTCTAACCTAACCACGAAGTGTAGCCTAGCCATGCATTCTAACCTAATCATGCATTCTAACCTAACCATGCATTCTTACCTTACCATGCATTCTAACCTAACCATACATTCTAACCTAATCATGCATTCTAACCTAACCATGCATTTTAACCTAACCATGCATTCTGGCCTAACCATGCATTCTGGCCCTACCAAGTATTCTAACCTAACCATGCATTCTTATGTAACGGTGCATTCTAACCTAACCATGAATTCTAACCTAGTTCTTATTCAGGGCTGATATTTTGTCAAAGTCTATTGACAGACTAGGTTAGAATGCATGGTTTGACAAAATGTCAGCCCTGAAGATTTTTTGTTTCAGACTACCTGGTTTCTTGTTGTCAACTTGCCAGTATATGCCAGTTTGACAAGTACGCCACTATGCTTATAGACATGCTCCATGATCGGTTTCTAGAACTGTTGCTTTCTGAGACCAAGCTAACACTTCCAAAGGCTATTGACATTGGTCATTGTCTGGAAAATTCCCAGAAAGACACCAGATTACTTGATTCAAAGCTTTCTCCTCCATTTCCCCCCAAAATCGCTGCAGCCACCACTTCACCACAGTCTCCATGAAAACAGCCTCAATCTGGTTTGCGAGCTCCTTCCAAATCATCCCAGCTCTCCATTCTGTTCTAGAACGTACAAGAGAAGGGCCTTGCTTCAATGCTCACATGCATATTTTGAGAGCACGTGAGATACTATTTTTTGGTCACCGTTGTTTTTCTTGCCGATTGCCTACATCAATTATCGTCTCGCCTTACAAGTCTAACTGCTCTTCTTTGAGCCCAGTTCAAGGAAAGCTTTGAATTTGCGGACTCCATCGCATGATAAAGCCTTTGCCAACATCAAAGAAGAGATTAGCAAGAGCACTGCCTTGAGGTACTATGATCCTCTGAAAGAACCCAATCTTCAAGTAGATGCTTCTACTGCTGGCCTTAGTACAGTTCTCTTACAGAATGGTGCATCAATTGTCTTGGCCATTAAGTCTCAGAGTGGTACAGAACCGCGTTAGTCAAATATATTTTTCGTGCTCTAGAACGCTTCCATTACTATGTGTATGGACATGTTATTGTACATTGGGGCCACAAGCCACTTGAAGCGATGTAAACTAAGCAATAAGCAGTCGACCTCGCCTAGCCAGAATGCCACTTAGTGCACAGAAACACAACATCACAGTCGTTTACAAGCCAGGGAAGGATCTTCCCATTGGTGATACCCTGTTAAGATTTTCTCTGTTAAGAGATCACAGGTATCGACATTAAAGCACACCAGTTGGACGCACTTTTTCATGCAATGGAAACATAACTTGAAGATGGTGGGTAAGCAACTTCATGCCCTGGCTGAAGCCATACAACAGGACTCGTCTTCTATACACAATGAATGTTCTGAAAATCTACAACCATATGGGAATGACAGAAATAAACAAGTCAAAAATGTAATTATTTTGAAAGGAACTCGAATCGTCGTACCAAATCCGTCAAAACATAATTTTCTTCACCACCTCCATGCAGCCCACCAAGGTATGGAAAAATCAAATTTCTTGCTAGAAGTGCCATGCTCTGGGTGGCAATGAATAAAGACATTTAACAAATGGTGGCAGAGTGCTATACATGTTAAAAACACGAACCAGCACAGCAGAAAGAACCTCTTCAGATGCACGAGGTAGCCCCTAGAGCATGGCACACCATCTCTGCAGATCTCGTCCATTGGGAGAGCCACACCTTTCTGCTGGTAGAGGATACGTATTCAAGGTTTCTTTTTATACAAAACTAACTTCCCTGTCATAGAAGGTCGTAATAAACTCGTTCAAAAGTATATTTGCTGGTAATGGAATGCTTAAGAAACTTGTTACCGACAATGGACCTCAGTTTGCATCACAAATAGTTCAAACCTTTGCCAAAGATTGCAGATTTAACCACACCACCACATCATCCAACTTCCAAAGTGCCAATGACTGAACGTTTGGTAAGTCAAGAAAATCTTCACCAAAGGAAGGGAAAACATTTTTGTTACGCACCTTGCAATGCTGATTTACCAAGTCTCACCTATTTCCACAAACATTCCATCTCTTGCGAAACTGCTATGTGATAGGCCATACAAAACCCTCCTTCTTTCTTGCCCTCCAGATGGTAATGATATCACTCTTCTGCCATTACAATGCCGGAATTTGTAACCCTATTACTTGATCATGGGATCCTGCCAGAGTTGCCACGTCAACTAACCAACCTTGCTCCTATCTGCTTAAAGTCAGCACGGGCCAAGTACGCAGGAAAAGAAGAGACATCAGAGAGACATGTGAAAAAGTTTACTCTATCAAATGAATTGTCAACCCAAGGCCCCTACTGTTCTACAGAGAGAGAAACTCCTCATCCCAATGCCAGAACCCCAGATGAAGACCAAACCACCAGTGACTCCTTTTTTTCGAGAAACGGTGTCTCCCAGCAACAAAGCAACTGTGAGCTTTGGCGATCCAAAAGAACAACGAAAGCACCCAATAGACTTGACCTATAACATGTATCTCAACATGGACACATAGCATTGTGGCTGTTAGCCTTATACTTAGTTATCCCTTTGTCTACCACCACAGAACAGATTTTAACCAGAGTAGTTTGCACTGAGAATATATATTATCCTGAGATGCTCTATTACGAAACCCCCCAACAAAATATTTAAAATCTGTAGTTACTATGGAGATCTGACTGTGCGACTTTTAAGTCCCGACAGGCAATATTGTACATAAAACATCTGAGGAAACGCTATGACCAAAAATGTCTCCCGGGATTTAAAAGTCCCGTCAGCAGACAAAGGGTTATACGAACAATACCTTAACGCGAATAGCAAACATTTTATTGATATTCACTTATCTTAACGAAGGGGGATGTTATCTTATGTTACACTGGACAACAAAAAAAAATTTTTTTGAATCTTGGACAAATGAATTTGATTTTGACTAATTTTGGGGCGCTGAATTCGAATCTGACATCAGAATTTTGCTATCACGTCAAGATTTTCAAATACAGTT
>JAAAKL020017454.1:0-10600 GCA_010016065.2 Carybdea cf. marsupialis auct. non (Linnaeus, 1758)
TGCATTAGAGGTATTGTCAACATTGATGAGATGCAGTTTGGCTTTATGCCAGGCAGAGGTATGACAGATGCCATTTTCATCCTCCGACAGCTACAGGAAAAGGACATTGCAAAGAACAGAAAGCTCTACTTCGCATTTGTAGACCTTGAGAAGGCATTCGACCGAGTTCCACGGAAAGTGCTGTGGTGGGCTTTGAGAAGCGAAGTGCAGCGTGGAACAAAAGGGTCTACATGTCAACATGAACAAGACCAAAGTGATGTGCATTGGTAAGGATATGGACATCCTCAAGGATTTTGGTAAATGGCCCTGTATCTGCTGTAAAGGAGTGGGCAGTAACTCAATATACTGCACAGGTTGTTCTCACTGGGTTCATAAGACATGCAGCAGCATCACTGGGAGACTAAAAAAAGACGCCACTTTCAGGTGCAAGCGATGCACAGGCACAGCACGACCGATTGACAGTCGACCTTTCCAATACATGGAGATTGATAATCAGCAGCTAGAGGCTGTGGACAAGTTTGCTACCTGGGAGACATGGTATGTGCAGGAGGAGGATGCCTTGCAAGCATAACAACCAGATGTAGATCTGCTTGAGGTAAATTCAGGGAGTTACTCCTAATACTCACTTGCAGAGCGGTTACGGGAGTCTTTGCTGCATGTGTGCGGAGCATATTAACTTACTCAAGTGAGTGCTAGGCCCTGAGGCAAATGGAACACAACCATCTCCTCTGCAATGATAAGGCCATATTCAGATGGATATGCGGTGTCAAGATCACAGATGAGGTGGACACAGCTTGCCTGTATGACAAACTGGGTATCCGTCACCTGGACCCCATCCATCACAACAGACTCAGATAGTTTGGACACGTCCAACAGAGTCAGGGTTGGATTAAGCGCCACCAGGTGACACCAATGGAAGGCAGAGTTGGAAAAGGAAGGCCCAGGAAGACTTGGAATGACAACATCAAAGAGGACCTGCAGGCTTGTGGCCTATCCCCTGATAGGGCTGTCAACAAGGATGCATGGTGTGGACAGATACGAGCCACCATACAATGGTCCAACCCCATGTAAAGGGGAACCATGGACCCTAAACTGAATGATGAGGTCACAACAGCTCCTCCTGCGAAAAAATATTTCACTGACAACTTTACAATAGCACATATTGTTACATTAAGTTGCTTTTAAATATTCTCAAATGTATAAGTATGGATGGAGTATCTCTAAGTCTATGACTTATACACTGCAACGGTGGGTTTCATTAAGGGCTTCTTCTCTTCTTTTGATTATTCATGTACATTTTACTCATCATCCACACACATTGCGGCCAGAAACTAGCACATTCTTGACTGACAACTTGACATGCAATTTGAGATTCATGAATAGCCATTTTAACAGAGAGGCACTTGGATGGTCAAAATAAATAATTAAATAAGTAATACACACATTACACTGATTTCACAAGTCTTCACAAGAGTTTGAAACAAAAGAGCTTGAAGCTGCCAGTAAAAAGTGGGGACTGAAAGTTAATACTGACAAATGGAAAGTTATGACTGAAGGTGCTAACAACATCACTATTGATGGGAATACAGTGAAAAACGTTAAACAATATATATCCCTAGGCTCTGTTGTACCACAGACCTCTGAAGATGTTACGAGGTGCATCACCCTTGGCTTCAACTGCCTTTGGAAAACTAAAGAAAAACATTTGGAGCTGTAAAGATCTTACATATGCCATCAAGACAAGGCTATAATATGCTCTTGCAGTCCCAATTTTTATTTACAGGTGTGAAACCTGGGCCCTACAAAAGGAAGAAGCACAAAGGCTTGCAGTTTTTGAAAACAACTGCCTGTCAGCAATGGCAGGTAAGACCCTAAAAGACAAAACAAGAATTGACCACCTAAGAAAAGCACTGGAAACAAAAGTGGGCATTTTGAGCATTGTGAGAAGGAGGAGCCTAAATCAGTCCAGGCATGTAGCTCGAGGAGGAGAACACAGCTATGTCTCTCTATCTATGGCATATAGATCCCATAAAGAAGAATTTTCCAGCAAGCAGCCAAGGGGGTGACCACCAACACAATGCACTGACTTAATTCCAGAAGACACCAATGTGCAAATTTTATTGCTGGAGAGACTAGCCAGAGAC
The DNA here is from genome assembly GCA_010016065.2 of Carybdea cf. marsupialis auct. non (Linnaeus, 1758). NCBI lineage: Eukaryota > Metazoa > Cnidaria > Cubozoa > Carybdeida > Carybdeidae > Carybdea > Carybdea cf. marsupialis auct. non (Linnaeus, 1758). The sequence goes on from JAAAKL020017454.1 coordinate 2,145, forward strand.
TGAAAATGATGAAAATATTTTGTGGACCAGAAATGTGTAGGGATCCCACCAGAATTATGAAGCTAAGTCAAGTAAGTAAGTCAATACACATATACATACAGAGAAACCGACACATATGTCAACTTGGTGCTCTTTCTGATGCAAACTATGGCTTTTCAGGTACCTGAACAAATATGCTAATCAATCCATATCAAATTAAGTAATCGATAATGCAATTCATTTTAAGAAAATCTGACTCTGATAGTATTGAACTAGTCCTATAGTCTGGGCGTTTTGCTTTAGCCTTCATAGAAACTAATTAAGTAACTCTTGTTTATCTTCAGAACTACAAAGTGCTTAAAATACTTAATCATTTCATAAATGGTACTAATAATAAGCATTCAAACCTGGAAATAAGTTGCTTACAAAGAAAATAGTGATATTGAGAACAAAATTGTCTTGGAGTTGTGCATTTCATATTAACATTGGCAAATAGGGTTAACCACTTGCTGTAAGGCTGGTTAATGATGGAGTCCTGCTGTGGTTATAGTACTGATTTTGAAGCTGTACAACTGATGAAACACATCAGCATATGTATAGTACACATCAAAAAAAGACTGTATATTTAGATGCTATCACACCACATCAATTTACAATACATGCCTATTAATAATAATAATCCTTTATGAATTTGAGCTTGAGTGAATACAGACAACACATCTTTAGAAAAAGCACCTAAGTATGAAACCATGCTCCTTGGTGTCATTGACAGAAAAATGTGGTTCAAATAAAGGTTGCCATGCTGATTGAGTTTGCAGTTAATTAACTCCTTGACCATCAACTGTTAACTGAACTACACCCTTTTGGAAGCACTGTAAGGACTACTATAGCAAGCTATATAGCTCTAGAAACCCTGACCAAGCACTTACCAACACCTCAGTTCAGGCCTGAAGTACTCCTCCTCTTATGACAAGGAAAACCAAAGCTAGCATCAAAAGCCTGCAAGCAAACTTCTGGAGAAGACAAAGTCAGTATCCTGTAAGATGGTGGGGGCCTTTAATGGAGCTCCTCATCAAACTCTTCAACAAGTGCCTCACAGAAGAAAAAATTCCTTGGCTCTAATGGCTGCAAGAATGCCTCTCTAGTCCTACTTCACAAAAAGTGTGACAAAATGGACTTCAACAACTACCATCCCATCAGCCTCCTTTCCACAATTTATGAAGTTTCTTCCATATTCTTATGAAAAGAATGCTAGGCTCCAACAACCAAAAGAAAAGGCAGTACTTAAAGCAAGATTTCTCTACCATTGACCACATTCAAGTCATGAGTCAACTACAAGAGAAGGCAGAAGAAGATCTCGTCCCTCTTTTCTTTGACCTTATGAGAAAGCCTTCAACTCAGTAGAGTTGGTAACAATATTCACAGCCCCCAAAAACCAACAAGTGGACTTAGGTCACACCTCCCTAATCAAGGATCTCTACAATACTGCAACAACCACCCCCAGTTGTTTCAGAACATTGACAAAGTCAAACTGAAGAGAGGTACTAGACAGGGTGACAAAACCTCTTTAAGGCTGTCTGTATCAGGCATTCAAGATTTACTTAATTAACAAGATTCCTTGGCAGAACTGAAACATAAACACTGATGGTGAATATCTTTGCCATCTTGAGTTTCCCAATCAAACTATAACAATAGATCTCAACCCAAATGAACTAGAGGAGATCTTATCTCCAATCCACAGTCCCAGTCAACCAGTTGGCCTCAAAATCCACCTTGGCAAAACCAGGGTCATGTGTAACAAGCACACCATACATACTCTTGTTATTGTAGAGGGAAATACCATTGAAGAACAAATATGTCTATCTGAAATGAGACATTGTAAACAACAATAGTGTTCTTCCAGAATTAAAAAGAAGAGTGCTAATAAGCATTTGCAAAGGCAGCGAAGATGATAAGGAGCCCTAATATAACAACAAACAAAAAAGAAAGATAAGCTCTCAAATGCATACATCATACCAGTCATGACCTATGAGTGTGAGATCTTGCTTTTGAACGACAATATAATGGATACCCTTTCCATAGCTCAGAGAAAATGTAGCCTGTCATGCTTGTCATTACTTGAAAAGACTGGAAAACTAATCAACGGGTTGATTAACATACTGGGATTCAGGACATGGTCCAATGTCTAGCCAGCATTTTTACAGGTTGACTAACCTTGTCTCCATGTGCCACAGCCTATCTATTTATGGGACAGCATGTTTGGGTCGCAGAGGCCCTCTTGGTAGCAATATGTTGTGCTCAATAAGGTCATGAATTGTTTTTCTCAAAGCAATAGGTCCTTAGCTTTTGTTTTGATCCTGTTATTTGGGTCAGAGCAGAATCCTTTGATACAACTTGCTGAAATTGTGCATTGTTTGCTTACATGAGATGAGCATAGTTGCTGGATTTCTAGAAGCCTTTGTGATGATTCCGTTTCTGAAAAATATTTACTAGGACTGCTGTCAGAAGAACACTCTGAGGTAGAAGATTGTTGGTAACAATGATAATCTTGGAACAGATGCTGGGTTAGCAGCACGTTGAAGCACGTTGAAGCTTGATGACTTCGACTGAAGATTTCAGCACACTTAAACAAGACTACATGGGAAGTTTTGAGTTTTGCCTAATGACATTTGATGGTGTTGATGAGGAAACAATTCATGGAATTGTTTGCCAAAGGCAACTTATTCTCCTATTTCTATAAGTTGACCTAATTGTGAAAGAACTTTGAATATACAGAGAGCACCATTGTTTCTGGCATACTAGTATCTTCTTCCATGGAATTAACCAGTGATCAGAACAGTTCATAATAACACAGAAATCATTCCCAGGCCACACTGCTCTTCCCAGCATTTTAAGTGGAACAAGATTAATGGAGTACTGACAAATACATAAATGCTCACATGTCTTCAGCTATTTTACAAAAATTAATTACAAAAACAACAACCACTAGAAATGTATCACTTGATTGGAAGAATAAATAAATTAGAAACATGAAAATGATTTGAAACCTTCCTGTCAAAAATACAAATGGGCTTGTGGTGATCAGAACTTGGCAGAAGCACAGGCAACATAAGTGTTAAACAAAGCAAACACAAATGGGCAGGGGACCCTTTCACATTTCCTGATGGAAAGTAAAGAATCCAAGCAACTGAATGGATTTCCTGGTAGTGGGAAAGAGAAGGGGGAGCCCAAAGACTCAGTGGCAGGTAGATCTATTGAAGCACCTCACATACACACGGCCACAGCTTGCCAGGAACAGAACATAGTGTTTGAGGGTTCCAGGGGCCCTCCTAGCTGAGTGATTCACACCCTGAGAACAAATGAAAACTGAACAGCCTAAGTCCATGAACATGACTTGTATCCAAAGAAAAAGGTAAGAGGTGATATGGGACAAAGTACTTTAAGGTTAAGGAGAAGTAGTCATATGAAGACACACAGGAAAGAAAAATATTAGGACTCACTGTCACAAATAAGTTTGAGCATATTATTTCATAAGAAAAAATTAATAAGTATCTAAAATTAGTGGGAAAAACTATTCTTTTAGTACTGTGTGCAAAATATTTATAATTTTTCATGTCATTGGGAAACATGGTTGGACCACTGTTCTGTCTACAATGAAAAAATTCATCTGCAGATCTATACAAAAGAATGTTTATGTTTTGATGTCACCCTTCCTTTACCTGATGCCTGGGTGAAATGTCAACATTCAATAAATCCAAATCAAAACAGTAAGGTAACCCTATCAAAAATAAGGCTGAATAAATCCACCCTCAAGTAGTTTCTGAAGATTTTTAAGATATCTCAACAATCTTAAGGGGCTGAATTTTGTGAGTTTTGCTATTTATCTAACATCAATCTGATCTCTCCTTCACCTTTCTCTCTGGAAAATTATTCTATGCAAGTCTGGTTGTGTCTTCCACTCTATAATCAGATGATAAAAGATCATAGTATCACATGAGTACATACAAATACTTGGAAAATGAATTTGGAAGCTTTAAAATAACCTCAACTCAAGTTCTACTATTTCAAGGAAATTGTAATTTTATCTAAAGAAAAACAGTCTAACCATAATGATATTGATACAATTTAAAATTTTCTTGCATATCTATTGATAGTATTTTTAATACTCTTGCTGATGTTTCCAGACTTCAGTTGACTTCAATACACACACTGTTAATATAATACAAGGATAACTGCAGATGTACAAGTCAGGGGCAGCTAAGAGGAAAGTGTGATTTACCTATTCACATGTTTTGCTCACATTTCCATAGTGTCTGGCAGAGATCAGAGGCTTTTCCCTTGCATGTTAACAACAACATTCATGTCTTTGTCATATGATATCTCTTTAAAATGAGTTTCAAACAAAATCTTTCATAATGACCAAGAGAATAAAACCTTCTGCTGAAATAGCCTTTCGAAAACCAGTTTGCTTCCTTAAGAGAAATATCTTACAGATAAAATAGTGTGAGCAGAAAACGGATTGATGTAAGATGTTAACAGTGACTTGATGGTTATATCTATCTGTTTTCGATGCTTCACATTGGGGCCCTGTGTTAAATACTAATATAAATTTAACTATTTGAATTGATCCCTACAAGACACAATCTGAGAGTAAGGTACATAACAATCATATGATTTATATCTAAATCTCCACAAAATCTATTGATACTAATTCACTTGTTCTACTTCACAATTATACTCTGACATGTGGTAATCCATGGAACTGGCCAAGTTATTTGAATTTAGGACTGGATACCCAGCATGTTCAAGACCCTTTGTTTGCAGCATTGACTTTTGATATAAATGATGTCAACCAGTCAAGAATATCAAAGAAAGTATATTCAGAACTCTGCACAAACAACAGGTGCATAACTCTGCATAAAAATCATGTTAACATTATATTAACACCATGTTGATGGAGGTGTAAATGTATACATGTATTTATGCATACTTTTCTTTATCAAATTTATATGATGATGTTCGGTCGCCGGTTGCACAAGCCAGCTTAGTTTCTGTGCCAGTCCAAGCCCAGATAAAATAGAATTGCCTGCCAGAAAGGGCATCTGTACATGAAATGAAAATATTCTGATAAATGTAGATGCTAAAAATGAAATGCCCCCAGACCTGGGTAGCCCTAAAGAGCAAACAGGGGCGGGTATGAAGAATCCCAAGGTAGAAGAAAAGTAAAGAAATCATGGAGATGTAAATTTGCACAGAAAAAATGAAAACACTGCAAGGCAGTATCAGAGAGATTGTTGGAATGCTAGCTAGGAGAAAAACTAGCATCTACTGCACCTGGGAGTTGGGAAATAAGAACAAGAAGATGAACTTCAGCTGGAACCAATAGACATAAACACAGGTTTTTGTACTGTGGCAGGCAAGATTGTGCAAGTGGAGTGGGCATAATGGCAAACTCCCTCATAGCTGAAAACATACTGGAAATGGAGAGAATCAGTGATACAATAATGAGAATAAGACAAATTCCTGGAAAGAAATTTAGCATAACTTCTTGATTTATGCAGTGCCACAGTCAGGACGAAAAGCCCAGGAGATGACCAAGTTCTGCCAAAATTTGGAAGATTGTTAGAGTCTCTCAGATTGATCCCTTGATTGTTGTAGCAACATAAATGCTCATAAAGGAGTTGGCAGTTTAGAGTGTAATGGATATGAAAATAGAAATAAGGAAAATGAAGTTGCATCGCGCTGTATATGAGACACTTAATAAAGCTAAGAAACTTGGTGGTGAAATGAAAAGTCGAATAAATATTTTTAACGTATATTGATATGGTTTTTCTTTATTTGGATTGTTTGTCAACACTTTAACGTATTTCTGAACAACATCGTTGGTCATCACTACCCTAACTCCCTCTTATCGTTGTCATGGTCAAATCTGGCTTCAACAAAATACTATCCTCTAAATGGACCACATCTCACACAAGACAATAGGAAACATCTTACAAATCAAACATAGGCTAAAGTCAGTCACGTATACACTTAAAATGCTTATCGTCGTATCCACATACTTGTTGAGAGAAACACCATCGTTGATTAAGTCAGCTAATTGAAAGTGTCTGGTGTATTCTCCTCTCATTTGCCTCGTTTGTCTCAAAAAACTTGGCCTAATTGGTAGCTTTGTGTCTAAGCATCGATTTAAAATACTTTTGCCACAACCTGTTACCGACATTTAAGTAGAAAAATAACGAGGGCTTTTCGATTAATAATGCAAGATGCCTTGGAAGGCAAAATTTAGTATAGAAGACCAAAAATCAGCTTTATAGTATCTCAACGTACCTGATGCCATCGACGATCAATTGCAATGGCACTAAGTCGCCTTAGAATAGTTTTCACGTTTCTGTATTTTCCTTTCTCCTTTCTCGCAACCGTAGGTGAACTGCTCTCTGACTTTGATACCTTTGATTGGGGTATCTTCTGTACGTCTTCAGCCAGGCCCTCTTGGTTAAGTCTAGTATTGCCGTCAACATTATCGTCTTCTGGAACATCTAACTTAGGACTTGATGTAGATTTGCGCCCAAACTCAAAAAATTTCGAGAAAGAGAAACTCGAATTTGCCTCCTCTGATATCAGGGGCTGGAATGAAGTGTACGTTGTTGGGTCACTGTCCATGTTATGAATATTGTGACCGTCGTCAGTTGGCCACTGGCAACAAACCTTTCACTGAAAATAAAAGTTTCTCCACTGCACCATTCTCCTGGATACTGTCTGCATATTATAAGACACTAGTGTATCTAGGGCATATATCTTCTCATGACTCAAATAACATTCTCGTCTTCCGTAATATTGTATAGATAGGTATTAAAGGGAGCATTACACAAAATGTGAATAGCACTAACGGCTTTCTCAAAAATCCATGGAGTTCGACCTCCGACATGATACACAACACCGAGCTGATTCTTCCAGTTCCATCATCACTGGTCACTTTCCTTGAAGATTAGGATATACGTAGACACCCTCCTATGTGTCATTGTGATCTTGGAATCCGTGCATAAAGCATGTCTTGTGTATCTCCTATTACTGCTTGCCTTCTTGCTAGAGCTGAGATATCTTGCTGCTTTCAACAGCAGCTACTTGAGAAATGCGATTCACCAAAAACCAAGTTGTTGTTGTTGAGAACAAATGCCGACAATGAAAACGAGGCCAAGTAAACATACGTTGGTTTCTCAAATTTGATGATGTCTGATTCACGAATAACGTAGCGATAGGGCAGCTATGGAATACTTCTAAAGTGCAAAAATGTGGAATTTCTTCTGCAAGTTCTAGCAGTATGGCAGCGCACCCCAGGACCTTATGGGTGCATCCATTGTCTACCCATAGAAACGGAAAAGAACATTTCAAAACAGAAAGCCTTATCTAGAACTAGGGTAGCGTACCCCGGGACTTCATGGATGTATCCATTGTCAACCCATAGAAAAGGAAAGAGAACATTGCAATACAGAAAGCTTTATCTAGAGGCAGGGCAGCGCACCCCAGGACCTTGTGGATGTATCAATTGCCTACCCATAATATAGAAAAAGAACATTTCGATACAGAAAGCTTTATCTAGAAGTAGGGCAGCGTATCCCAGAACCTTATGGATGTATCCATTGCCTACCTATAGAAACAGAAAGAGAGCATTTCAATGCAGAAAGCTCTATCTAGACTGCACCCCCTAGGGATAACAGGACGCTTCTTTGGGTTTAACTACAGCTACGCTTTTACAACAGTAAATGATGATACAGGTCATAACCTATTACTCCATATCCATATGCAGCTCCACAACACAGTATTTGGCTAAAATTAATACATCTCTCAAAGATTGTGCACAGAGTATAACCCTGCTATTACACGCATTAAAGAGTTCAAAAGAAAACGAATGCGCACCTTTGTCCGTAAGTAAATGTACGATAAGGAGTAAAACACTCGAGAGAATCAGGCAACAATAGAGATTCCCAAGATCAAAGTAGAGGTTGCATGATCATCGACATATCAGCAAGAATTATTTGTTTTTAATAGCCTACCTAAAGGAATGAGATAGGAAAATGGCATTTAATGATTCAAACAAGCTTTAAAACACTTCATCGCGTGTTAACTCTCTTCGGAAAGGGCCTGTTTTACCCTTGGTTTTATATGTAGATTTTATCGTCTAGAATCTTAAGATATTTAATACACCTCTTTTTTGTACCGGACACCCAGGACAAAACAGTGTATATATATATATCGCTCAAAGAATGCCTAGTGCGAGCCAGAATTAGAGATGTTAATTTGGGTGAAAATAGCCCTCTGCATTCATCACCTTGGCCCGACACAACCCTACATATTGGGATTCTCAAGACGAGGCTGGCATGGCATGTTTACACTCCAAAATAAACCAGTAACCTATCGAAAACTCTAATTATTTCTTTAGTTATTTGTTTGGTTGTTTGAGCCGGTATTTTAGTATG
>JAAAKL020017455.1:0-10600 GCA_010016065.2 Carybdea cf. marsupialis auct. non (Linnaeus, 1758)
GAACAGCATTGATAGCAAGCATGAATAGGATGAACAGCATTAATAGCAAGCATGAATAGGATGAACAGCATTAATAGAAAGCATGAATAGGATGAACAGCATTGATAGCAAGCATGAATAGGATGAACAGCATTAATAGCAAGCATGAATAGGATGAACAGCATTAATAGCAAGCATAAGTAGATTGTCGTCCGAAAGATAAAAGTAACCCCGTTCCTGGTAGTGGCTTCGGCCTTGAAAAGGATGAAATAATTTTTAAAAAGTCCTGAGGTTAGATATATTGCGAGTCGGTAACAATCTTGATTTTAAAGTTGATACAGAATTCCATGTTTCTCCAGCTTCTGTGATACAGAGCATTCTAAAAACCAACCATTTTCAGACAGTCAGGAAGCAGCAGGATGGCCCCTTACTCAGATTGCAAACCAATTCTATGACATCCATTTGCATCCTTGTTGAAAGCAGCACGGGGATCAAATAGGTTTCGCATAACAATATTTTTAATGATTGTTACAGGAAAAGTTTCTTTAGTGGCAATCAACGCCCTCTGGTTTGTACTTTGTACAAGCAATAATAAGGCAAGCCATGTTCACTAAATAAGGCAATAAAGCTAAGGATATGTTGTCATTTTCCAATAGGTTATTGGTTATGACCAACTTTTTGTGCCAGAAAATGGTAAATGAATTTCATTTAAATAATCATGAATCTCACACTCTCACTTGTCTTGTTCCAAACAGCAGGCTCATACTCCCGAAGTCGAGGAGCTACTCTCTTCATTGTTAGGCATGAATTTAATGAATGACCGACTACTGATAATTTGGCTCTTCCTCATTGGTTTCAAATCCATCGAAGAAAAAGAGCGTTAGTGATGGAGAAGATTATTGAAATCACTACATCATCTAAATCGCAACTTCATTTTGCCCAATGCTACAACATTTTTCCCGAACGATTGCACTACTGTTTTGGGTCAAAAACGTGTCATGATATTCAACCGATGTCAGGTGATGTTATCTAAACTTCAAACTTTTTATAAAGCAGGCAGGGAAAGCAAGGGCAGGTGGTGAAGTCTTATTAACTCGCTTGTGAGCTAGCATTTGATCAGTAACATTGAGCTTGGAAGGCTGTCTAATGACCTCACTATGCTCACGACATGAAAGAGGGTATATACAACTCATATGCATGCATTTTTTATAAACATGAACTTCCATTATAGGCAAACCCAGTCTAAAAAATCTCCAAAATTAAGAGCAACACAAGCAAAATCCATACCAGATGTAAGGCCGCGTCGTTCTAAGCCGGGAAATCTTTAGATTGTGTCACGCAGACAGGACACTTTCGTCTTTACTGGCCACGAAAAGTGGGCAGGATTTACTCTCAGGATATCATACAAACTAATCAAACGGAGTACAGCGAATCCAAGGACAGTGGAGATTTCGACTACTCAGTATAACTTCGCCACAAATCTGACCTTGGGAGATGAGATTACCCTATACTTATAGATTAGGATAGCACAATGGTAAGTGACCCTTTGAACTTCATTACTTACAATGCATATAACACACCAATGATATTTCTACTATTCGTAGGGCCGCTAGGCTTAGGTCGCTCTGACAATAGCTACGTACTGTGCGGTGATGACCCAAACGCATTCTAGTATCAAAGGTCGTAGATTTTATCGAAGACAATAATAAATTACTTAGCAAAACATGTGTACTAAACAGTCCATGGTGGCATAAGGCCGAAAGTTCATTTCAAAGTTCATAGTTATATAGAAATCATCGGGTCATTCCTCCGGGCACTTTCCACCGGGTTACACCCAGGCCTGCAAATGTACCTAATGGTTCTCTCTTTATGTTTTTGTCCCTTTCCCAGACTTGCAAGTGTACCTAATGGCTCGCTCTTTATGTTTTTGTCCCTTCCCCGGACCTGCAAATATACTTAATGATTCGCTCTTTAAATGGTTGTCTCTTCCCCAGGCCTGCAAGTGTACTTAATGGTTCGCTCATTAAGTGGTTGTCCTTTACCCATATCTGCAAGTGCACCTAATGGTTCTCTCTTTATGTGGTTGTCCGTTCACCAGGCCCGCAAGTGTACCTAATGATTCGCTGTTTAAGCAGTTGTCCGTTCCCTGGACCTGCAAGTGTTCCTAATGGTTCGCTTTTTGAGTGGTTGTCCTTTCCCCATACCTGCAAATGTACCTAATGGTTCGCTCTTTAAGTTGTTGTCCCTTCCCGAGTCCTGCAAATGTACCTAACGGTTCGCTCTTTATGTTTTTGTCCCTTCCCCAGACTTGCAAATGTACCTAATGATTCGCTCTGTAAGTGGTTGTCCTTTCACCAGACCTGTAAATGTACCTAGTGGCTCGCTCTTTATGTGGTTGTCCCTTCCCCAGACCTGCAAATGTACCTAATGGTTTGCTCTTTTAGTGGTTGTCCCTTTCCCAGGCCTGTAAATGTACCTAATTTCCCGCTCTTTATGTTGTTGTCCCTTCCCAAGGCCTGCAAGTGTGCCTAATGGTCCGCTCTTTATGTTGTTGTCCCTTCCCCAGACCTGCAAGTGAACATAATGGACCGCTCTTTGTGTTGCTGTCCCTTCCCCAGACCTGCAAGTGTACCTAATGGTCCGTTCTGTAATTTGTTGTCCCTTACCCAAACATGCAAGAGTACCTAATGGTCCGTTCTTTAAGACGAACTCAGAAGTAACTGAAATGTAGCAATCTTTGTCAATTGAACAAATGATCGAAAACATATTGATACAATTAAGAAATTTTGATGATGTTGATGATGATGACAATGGATTACGTTTCGTTTGTGACTGTACTACTCCAAATTTCCTACCAAGCACCTTAATCAAGGAATTATACTTACCTCCTCCATTTTTTTGTGCCAGCCAAGGAAACCTCCAGATATTTCCCAACCCAACAGCAAGGCTTACGCATGACAGTATAAATTCAGTTCGCCTTCCCCAAGAATCCCTAGGCTTAATGATTGCGTCTGTGCTAGTCAGCCTGGCGACGTCGTGCTCCATTGAAACGTAAAGTATTCAAGAGCTCATAGACAAACGTTGTATGTTATGAAGTAGGACTTAATCTATATAGCCGGAAAGTAACCAGGATATCCTTGTTTCCTACGAATAAAGGCAGTTTTCTTTTACAATAGAAATCAGATTTACCGCAAATTGACGTAAGCAAAGAGATTAGATGTCTGGATTACTGATCTCTAAAAGAGACTGGATCGAGCTTCTTATTGTTTCCAATTACGAAAAAGTGTAGTCACGAGTACTGGCCTCCATTAGTTAAAATACCTTGGGAAAGTCCGCCACATTGTTTATAAGCTTTGTGTGATGGGGACTGAAATGGCGTCCAACGACTGACCTTACTTTCAGACGGAAGATGCTCTATCCAGTGTTTTTAGAGATCAGTGGTCTGGATAGACCAGTGAGGATATTCTCATCAAAGAAGATGCTGAAGGCATCTCAGTCAAGTTTAAGTACTTTTATAAGAATTATATTTGCCGAAGCGAGAAGTCTATTTCAATGGTGTCGTCAGCCTTCACAATATTGTTATTTCTATTTGCAATAAGCAATGCAGATACTAATGACAATTAACCTCTAAAAATGCAAACACACGGTACTAAACGTCGTGTAACAACTTTGTTGCAAATCACGATGTCTAACATTTATAGAAGAGGCACTACAACATCCCCCCTCCCCCTCTAAAGTTTCTTTGCACTACAAATTCGTTCTAAACCTGTCACAAGAGGAAAATCTTTGAAAGGGATTGATATAAGCTGCCGTTAAAAGTGATTTTCTTATCCAAAGTACGTATATAAGACAAGGCCCTCCTCAATGACGGCGTTAATCGATCTGACGTAATAGGAATACTTTGTTTTGACAGTCTAGTATAGTCCTGTCGTGGACCTTTACAATGGAACGGAGGCTCAATTGTTCCATGAATCGTATCCGTCATGATCGTTAAAGAGAAAGGAGAGGAAGGTGGGATGATAAGGAGAGAGAAGACTCCATGCAGATTGATAGGCATGACCATTGGGGTGATAGAATGTTGGGTTTTTTGAGAGACAGAAAGAGTATTGTTTAGAGCTGAACATCGATGTTCACCGGCAGACGTTTGGGAGCCAATGTGGCCACTAGAGAAGAGTGAAATATGTTATGGTCAGGTCGCCATAGCTCAGTTGGTAGAAGAACAGGCCACGATTGCGTTGGTCACACGTTCGAATCTCGGAACTGTTAGAGTTTTGCAGAACGTTACCTGCTCATAGTTGTGGTAACTTGCTCTGCAGACCCAAACAAGTATTTTGTTGTTCAGAGATACTTCTGTTCAGAGAAACTTCTGTTCCGTAAAGCAGGCTAATGGCTGGGCTGGATGAAATTTCAAGCAATTAATATCATAGGTAGAGCAATCACTGTGCTGTTTCTGTAATGCATCATAATACAGTTAGCATTAAGAATTTCAGAGATTCAGAGAACAAGTTACATTTTTGAGTAGCATGACATTTCATTCGTAGTTATAATTTAAGTACGTGTTCAATATTGATAGAAGTTTCCATTACCTGACCAACTGTTGGGCCAGTACATTTGGTGCCCCGTCCATGTTTCCCTACCCCTTGGGGAAAACGTTGGCCTTTTTATGAAAATTAATTCAGACTAACCCCCCTCCCTCCAAATTATTAGCTATAGAAACTTACTTTTTGAGCCTCAGACTTCGGTATTCTCTTTCTGGCTGCCAAATAAATACAGAAAAACCGATGTAATGTAGCATTATAAAAATATAAGAAATATATAACCTGTATAATTATATCAACTACATACATATACATATAAAGACTAAATCTTAGTAGGTAGTTGGGGGGTTAGAGCAGCTGACCCATGATCCAAGAGTTATGTGGTTCAGAGTTCAAGTCATGGTCCCGCTGTAATATCCTTGAGCAAGGTATGTACTCTATCGTGCTTTACGGTACCAAGGTGTAAAATTGGGACATGGCAATGATTCTCGAAAAATACGCATGCATTATTTGTGGCTGCTTATAAAGACATCTGTAATGACTGAAGTTAGAAATCGGTGTTATAAAACCTCGAAGATGAAAAGCCATGGGACCACTGGAAATCGAACCCGTGGCCTCGGTAGTTGCGCAACATACGAAGCGTTGCCAATATACTACAGTCCCATACCGACGGGTGAGAGAAATTTGGAATGTCTATTGTTTTGATATTGTATCACTACACATTTTCTGTTGCTTTCTTGTCTAGGTCTGTTCATTACATAATGTTTATGCATATCAGTGGCAAAGCGTGTACACTTACGGGGACTGCAGCCCTCCAAATCGCCAATTTTCAAATTGCCTATTTTCTAAAATTTGACATTTGGTTGTCTACTTAATTTCAAATTGTTTGACGGCAGTCGAGGGCGACCCGAAGGCTACCTTTTCGTATGGCTTCTACCCGAAGGCAGGGAGGGGCGCCACTCCTCTTCCTTGTGTTTCCACAAGATGTAACTATGAATAGGAACAACCTGCTAGAAATTAAGTTTCCGTTATGACAATCATAATATCCATAATATTTATACCAATTCAAACATCCATAAGCCTAACATGCTTGGTGGTGGTGGTTTTTAAGATTGCCAAACATGTAACAATCAAAATGATATCAAATACTTCTATGAATATCTATGTTACTCATTAACGGCTTTGAGAGTAATTTATCAAGAAACTGAAAAGGAGAATCCTTGAAATACTCGGATAGCTGTCCATATTCAAGTGCAAGAGATAACGCAACTGCAAGGTTTTGGCAAGAGGGGGCCATGCGCCATAAAGCGATTTGGGGTCCTTCAGTGTCGCTGAGTGTTCTTAATGAAATGATGATCGGGGGCCCCCAATTTCCATTTTAGGTGTGGGGCCCTGTGTCGGGGCACAGTCGGCGCCCCCTAAAACCGGCAGTGGATCATAACGCTCGTTTTACTGACTTATCAGTGATTGCTTTCGGAGAGATTGGGACAGATAATTTATACAGTAAATTCTACTTTCTTTTGATGAATAGCTTAAAAAAAGGGAAAACAACGGAATGTCTGATGAAGAACGTAATATCCCGGCAACATGCATCGTACTTATTGTATCTCTAGTAGGCGTAGCAAATAAACATTGTCTTAAGCCTTGTGTGGTAGATGTTTATGTCTGAAGCTTGAAGAGATACTAGAGAAATGTGAAAATGTCATCACCGGGATCCCGGGATCTGAAAATGTCATCCCAGTGGTGACATTTTCACTCTTCTCTGGTGTTGCTTACGTAATAATCATGCTAATGTATTCGAATACTTAATTTTCTACTTTACTATCTAAAAAAACATTGATCAATAACAGAATTAGATTCAGACTTGAAACCTCGTGTAGTGAACTGTGTGCTAAACATCTTGATCGGAATATACAACATCTAGTAGCTCTTTTAACTTTATATTTTCAAATTCTCTTTTCTTTATAACATGTCTCCATACACATTCATTCATGTTTTTATGTGGTTTGGCGTTGTTTTTTTGTTAATTAGAAATGTTAGTTAATCATCAGTCACTTATTTTAAGTATTTGCTATTGTTTGGCTGTATATAGCTGAAGTTAAAGCGAAATAAATTGTGATTTATGCTGTATATAATAATTATTAGTATCATTGTTTTTGTTAATAAAATAACGGCAATGAAGGACCTTGTCTTGAGCTACCAGAGCTACCTATTTCACTTTTTGTAAAAAGATAGTGATTTGCCCATCTCAGAGCTTTTTAAATGTAGATTTTTCCCACCTTTACCTTAAAGCATATCATGTAATCCATTATGCTTGTAAAGAGATTCATGGATTGCATAGATCAAGGGGAGAAATTGATATTTTAAGATATTTTAATCATCATTATTCAAGTGCAATTTACTCCTTCTAAACGCTAATCCTTCTTATCTATTGCAGATAATCTGCAACTATCTAACAAGGACTATCTGATGAAAATAACTTCTAATTGTTACTATTTTAGCCACATAATTTCATCGTTTGTAAAATAACATGAGGAATTGTCTGAATCGTGTCTCTTAACTTGGTAGGGGTACTATACAATACCCTTTCCTTTATACCTTTTGTAAGAGGGAACTGAGATTGTAATGACACAATGGCGATAAATTGAAGATAAGGAAAAAGGGGCAAGTCATAGAAGAACAAATATGGGACTGAGAGACGGATGTTCAAAATCAGGAAATACTGTCTCTAATCAATTGATTCAAGTGGAAATACTGAGTCTCTAATCGATTAATCAGAGGGGAAACACTGTCTCTAATACATTGACTACATTGGAAACGCTTTGTCTCTAATCAATAGATTACAATGGAAACTCTGTGTCTATAAGCGATTGATTAAAGTGGAAATGCTGCGTCTCTAATCGATTGGTTAAAGTAGATATGGTTTGTCTCTCATCGATTGATCACAGTGGAAATGCTGTGTCTCTAATTAATTGATTACAGAGGAAATGCTGTGTCTCTAATCTATTGATTACAGTGAAAATAGTGTAATTGATTCACTGCAGTGTAAATACTGTGTCTCTAGTCAATGAATGTTCTCTTTTTTGTTCTTTTTTCTATTCGGGAGAACAAGCACTAAGCGCTCATTTTACTAAATGACTGAGAGTCTGTACTCTTGTCTTATGAATCCTAACCTCTGAACCCTTACTTCCATTGCATTTGAATCATGCAAAAGCTGAACAAACAAATTTAACCTATTATGGTGACCTAAACGAACAAACTTTATGATCTTCAGTGCAGGCTGTTTTTGTTCCCTGCGTTAAACAAAGATTTCATACAATAGCTTTGTTTCCACATTTTTACTGCTACTACAGTTTAACAATCAAGTCCGTTATGTGATATAAAAAGCATACATTCTAAACATTTTTCAAACATAGGTAGAGTTCTCTAATTGTTGTCCTGGGGTATACCTTCCCCCCTCACAATCAAAAAGGGGTAGGAGCACATTCAAAAGAAAGATGTTACAGTTATAATTACAATAAAAAAAATACTGGTTTTTCTATTAAGCCCATATTCGTTATAAAGAGACCCCCTCTTTTAAATTCATCATGGTCAAAAAATGTCCGAAAGAACCTAGTAATAATATATCATTCATATGTCCTCGTCTTATGAAAACACAAAGACAGGGGCACTGGATGGGTTGTGTACGAAGTACAAGCATAACACGAGTGTTGCTCCTAATAAAACTGATGAACCGTACAACCTATCTTTATCCTTTTTTACTTTCGTAAATGACGCTAATAAAATGTGTTGTTAAAATACTTGTATCCAAAGAAGCTCTTTTCCAGAATTTAAAACAGTAGCAACCAAAATTGCACCCTTTCAACCCAACCATGAAGAGTATATACAAGCAATAGTACCATTATCTATTTGCTTTGCATGTCTAGATTCTATTTTCTCGCCCTTCATTTCTTTTAAGCAAGTCATATGTCCTTTCTCACTGACGTTACTTATATTGCGCCATAATTATTGTTTTGGAATCTAACCCTTTCATTCATGATCCTTTATCTACCCATATCAAGAATTTTCATTTCTTTACTCGGTGTTATCTATCAATCACTACATTATTGTTAAACCTGGTTATTATAGATACCCACTTTAAATCTGGCTTTCACATTAATTTGAAATGTCTAGTTGAACTGATTTAGTTGTGATTGTTTGTAACATCTACTTTGAATCATCAGATATTATTATTTCTCAGACTTCCCTTGCAATGAAACTCTTAACGTAAGAAGTCTCTAGAAAATACTATTATCACACCAATTCTCTTACACGTACCTGTAAGTGGTTTGAAAGTCTTGTTTATGTGATCTTCTGATGTCGCTAAAGATTTTGAAGCAAACCACCCTGACACGCTAAGAGCGTGTGATGATTAAAGCGAAGATACAGGACCGTTGTAAATGATAAAACATCGTAACCAATGTATTCCCAACTTATTAACATCAAGATTAGATACCCTTCGAACAAGTTTCGTTCTTTTTCCACTGATGGAAGGCCGTCCGTCTCTGAGGATGACTTGAGAAAAACTGCTCTGAAATGTTGCCGACAATTCTGTCTTATCACAAAAGCACCATAACTCTTGGGTTGTGGTTGCGAAAAAGACAAAGGTATTCCATACAGGGTTATTTACTGGGAGAGGGCAGAAAACGAAACACTGTATTTGAGGTTTTTGCGTAAGCTATTATGAGTTTTATCTGAAAATCACTGGATTCGGAAACACAACAATAAAACCTCAACACTTAGAATTTGACGAAACATTCAAAGGACAGAAAACACCCTAGTAATTGCTCATTAGCTGCATAAAGAAACATTACAGTGATGATGAAATGATAAAATATAATTCTTTGTATTGCAAAAATGGACTACAGGACGTCGCGCTTATTATAGTTTGAGGCTTCCTCAGTTGAGTAGTGCGATCTAAGAATGACAGCATGGTGGATGAAATGAAATTCTAATAATAACACAAAGGAACAAGATCCCTGGGTTGATCAAATATATTAAGGTATTTTTGTTAGTTCTTACGAACATCAAATCACATTAAGCAATTTCGGGGCAACCAGTCTTTGAATATGCCACAAGAAGAAGGTTAACCTTAAACTATAACCTAAAGAGAGTTTCGTGATTCATGCAACCGCTATCTTGTAAATTGTCTATACTTCTTTCAACTATAGGGTTGGCACAAAAGATGAAATGAGTGTTTTCTATATATGAACTTATTTTATTAATATAAGCGTAATTATGGGTTACCAAAAAGTAAAATTGTGCTTTTGTTATTATTGATAATTTATGCCAATTTTCCATCATAGGGACATTTTCGTGGAAATTCTGAGGGTATGATTGTGCCACCTTGATGTTGAAAATATTTAAGATTTATTTAGGAGCCCGGAAATAAGAGAGTATTAATTTTTTTTTATTATTGTTATTATAACCATTTCTGATATTCTCAAGACTGGTCTTATATCTTAGTAAATGAGCTACAACAGCGGCCACAACCAGCTGTCTTAGGTATTGTGGCTTCTGTTTCTTTCACTTTCTTTTCATGTCCAATACTTTTGAAATTATTCTTTCTGTTCCAAGAAAATATGCTCTTTGTAGCATTTCGGTTGTAATTCTAAGTCCAGCTTCTATATCCATATCTCAGACTATTTTGTCGCTGTCCTAATGCCACTATAACAACTGGAATAACTGGAACATCCTTCATTCTCCACATTCTTATAGTTTCATGTTCCAAGTCGCATTAATAGTTGCACTTTTCTTCCTCTGTCAATGCTTGTGTCAAATGAGCATGTTGGGCCGATGAGAAGGCATTTCATGGTCTTTTTCTCAATAACGGTTATATCAGGGGAACAAAAAGCCCCAATGTTTCGTGACTAAATGTTAAAACGTATTTTAATCATAATAGGCAACAACAACTTTGGACAATGAAATATGAAAGTTTCCCCAACCCCCGTTCCAAAATATTGTTCAGTTTGTTAACGAGCATTTTGGGCACTTGCATGTCAGACCTCCTTGCTGCTATACGGAGAAGTCTAGAAAGCAAATAA
>JAAAKL020017456.1:0-10600 GCA_010016065.2 Carybdea cf. marsupialis auct. non (Linnaeus, 1758)
TTCAATATACAGCGCCTCCAGTGTAAGCAAGTGCGCCGTGCTACGGGATGTCGATGCCAGGATTGATGTGTTCTCCAAACTACAGCTAGTCTTGTAGCCTACATCTCATTGTAGTCCTACTTTCGCGTTAAAGTCCCCCATAACAATGATGGTGATTTGATGTGATTTGTATTAAACTGTATCGTTTAGCTACGTCTTCGTAATATTTATCTACCTCTTCTCCCATTCTGTCGTTGGAGGATAGCCTTGTTTAATTAAGATCTTGGCATATTTTTCTTTCAATTGTCTTAGCACAATCCTTTGTAAGATTGTCCAGTATCCTTATAGCTCAATCCTTTGTGAAATTGTCCAGTATTCTTATAGACTCCTAGATGCTGTTTGATTTAAAATAAACTCCAACTAGCATTTCATGCTTCTCACCTCGTGAAAACACCACTGTAAAATGTTCTACTTACCCCTGACCATCCACGTAAACCAGGGATGTCAACTTCTAGCCTAGACGCTTCTATTTTCACATTTTGCTGATTCCCGTGCCTAATGCAGTACTCTTTCATTCCATTTCCTAACTTGAATCATTTTGTCACAGATAGTAGCTTGATGACGGTCCAGGGGCACCTGTCTGCAAGTACGAGGCCCAGTACAGAGTGAAGTGCTTTCATCATGAAATAATGAGTCCCTCTTCAAACTGGTAAGGTTTCTTCCTTTTGTGTGCATTTCCATGATGTTCCTAGGCAAAGTACAGCAGTGGTTTGCCATAGCCTTCAGCTCGATATTTTGATCGAGACACTACCTGTATCCTTTCTCAAACCAAGGAGTGATCCACAAGGTATGGCTAAAAATAGGTTATCAGCCCTGCTTGCTGTTAAGCCACTATTTCTACCACTTCATGGCAGTGGAAGTATTTATCCCATACTTGGGACCCCGGCAGGTGCTACTGGCCAGAGTGAACCTGAGGGTAATGGAGATCAGTCGGTGGCTCTACATTGCCCCAACTCCAGTTCTCTCAAACTAACGCCTCGCCACCGGTTGTAGTTGTAGTTGATAGGCAATATCTTTAATGAATTATTTTGTTTAAGAAACTCCAGTGTAATGTATGATGTCATAGGGACATGCAAACATCATTTGGCCCTAGGCACCACGCTCTTATAAAACAGCACTGTCTGACCCACAAATTTAACGAAGCCACAGATGTTCATAGCATTTTCACGTCGCCTAAGAACCAATCCAATATCCCATATAAGGTGTGTAAGTGCCTCCCATTACGAATCACTGCTTTACGAAGTCGTTCTATTGTGGCTCCGACGTGCGCAATGCAAATCCATTGTCTAAGAAGGAACGACCAAGTTTTATGTTTGCAAAAAGTGAAGATAAAAATGATGAAGTCGAATAGGAAGAAGACAGGTTATTCAAACATGATATATTCTTTGTCATTTCTCTTGTCTTATTAGGATTGTAAAAATCCCTTCGATGCTCCAAACAAGAACAATGGCGTATTTATTTATCTTTAGGAAGATTTGCATCTATCTGAACAGGATATGTTGTCTGCTTGTGGCTGTAGAGAGTAAAGGACATTTCAAGTTTTGGCGGCCGACTTTAAACTCCCCGATATTGATAATCTTCCTTGTACCAAAGGATCGATTTTCTTGCCTAGGAATGGAATAGATGAGACGAAATCCAATACCAGCAGAATAACTCAAACAAATATGCTAGGCTTTACCGGATTACTCAGAGACTGGAGCGTCAAAACATTGTTGCTGTTGTTCTTGGAGGCGACCCAATATTCTCGTAATTCTGGATCCAGCAGTGCTTTATGTCAGTGCGTCGAAGGTCGATGCCATCTAAAGACATTTGCTGAACAGTGTAGAGGACAGCGTGGTCCAATGATATTAAACCCCTAGGCTCGCTCACTTTGTCGATAGACAAGTGCTTCAAAAATAGTAAGTAGGCCTACCATCTGTGAACCGGACGGACTGTTAACCCATGAAGACACCACGGGTGAGAAGAAAGAAAGAAGAGGGACGATTTTGTCGGCTGTAGGTCTATATTCATGAGGATGGAAAGGGACCGAGAGTTAAGAGGAACGATCAGGGTATAAACATGGATATGTTTGGAAATGATACTAAAGAAATAGAAATCGTGTCACTAGCGGGATTCGAATCCGTGAGCGACACATTTTGTGGCCTGTGTTCGAACTGAGGAAGATGAATCCCGGAGGGATCCAGCTTTACGCGATTTTTGAGACTAGCATCTCTGCATGTGATTTACAGCGGAATGACTACCATTGGCTTATCATTCAGTCCAAACTCATTTGCAAGTTGCAAAGTATCTTCGAGAAAAGAGATTTTGAAGTATTAAGTGATGAAAGATAATAGACAAATAGAAAATGTGTCAGTATCGGGAGAGATATGGATATATATTAGTTACGATGGTAATTATAATGGTGTTTTTGTTGACTATAACGATGATGATGATGATGATGATGATGATGATGATAATGATGATGATAATGTTAATAACTAAAATAATTATGATAATGGTGGCTATACAAATGATCATGGTGATGTTGATGATAATGATGATAACAATGATGCATAATAATACGATATTATCTTTACTACAATTACTATCTATCATGGCCGCAAGATGATAAGATTTTATTGCTTGTTGTCTTACAGAGCAATAGAAACGTTCTCTCAAGTTTACTTTCAATGAACTTTCTCAGACTTTTTCTCCTTTCATTCCTTGACCACGTTATAACCTGAAATCCATTTCACGTACTATGCAATCAATCACAGCTATTGAATATTGGGTTAATTAGGATGCAATTAACCCTTTTAAATTTTTAAATCGCTGCATCTGTTTATTGTTACTTGTGACGATCAAAAGAACAGAAATAAAGGGTCCTTTTAACTTCTTTGTTCCTTATCAAAGTAATCAAAAATGATGCGGGAAGTCGACTGGTTTTACCTAATTGCACCTGCAGTCTAATTGGTTCACCCTATATAGTCTATCTTTGCTAGTTATTGAAACAGTCTGGTCTAATATATCTTAACAAGAGAGGTCATAAGTCAACTCGGTGTTAATTTCAGCTACGTAAAATATTAACTGTCGTTGTCCTTAGCAGCATCTTTCGAGGCTTCAACCTACAGTACATTACTTAGCTCTGTGCATCAAGGAATTGCAAACTACTTAACTTGACCGAAGTTTACCATGTTACCAAAGAAAAGGCAGTTAGTTTACTATAGGATTTTGGAAGACCTTTCTTTTACAAATGATTCTCAAGAAGAAATAGGCAGTGATAGTATAAAGGCAAAAATGGGTATGGAATTTAAACATCATCGCCAAAATGGAAGAAAAAATTCAAATACGAATGGGAGTGTTGATCTTCGGACATCAGAAATTGATGTGAACGCTAGTATTAAGTCTCTTGGGCAGGAGAGAAGACTTAGTAGAGAAAGCATATCATACAGAAGTACATCAACTACGTCCATTGCTGAAAACCTATCTTCTAAGTTTCGTCCAAGGCCTCCTAAAGAAGTAACCGTGGGTTGGGCACCTCCTGAAGATGTTAAGCAGGAAAGAACATCGAGAAGAAAAATATCGAATCCTGTTGGATATTACTCATCCAGCCCTGTCAAAGATATTTCAAGGGGTGATAGACGATTATCTGGAGAACAAAAGCTTGGTACAAGACCTGGTAGGAAAACATCTACTGGAATGTCTCAGCTGGTTTTGGAAGCAACACGGAAAAATACAGTTTCGTCCTTCGTAGAGCAGTCTAAAGGATCTAGGAGCAATCCCAGAAGAAAACTGTCAGCCCCTGCTGGACTTCCTTCACACCTCTTCAAGCCAACGTTAAAGCTGGAGGATATCCCTCCGATTGCAACTTTTCACGTCGTTCTTAATGGAAATGTTTTGCCGGACGGTACGGTAACACCGCTCATCACTGTGGAAGACCTCGAACCGGGACCTCCTAATGCGCGAGCTTGCACTCATGGACCTCAGGATGCTTGCTTCTTGCAAGTTCCAGAGCGACATATTGTTTCCGAACTTGAAGCTTGCAAATATCGATGTAAGAACCGGAAAAATTCGGAAAAACTAAACGAGGAAAATGAGAACAGAGAGAGGAAAGTGGCAAATGTCTCCGCCCCCTCCTTTGCTTATCTTATGTGTTCGATTTACGCTCGGCCCAAGGGACAGTTTCCAATGGGAATCAGAATACCTAAAGCAACAAGTTAGCATTAAAAGTTGTCTTACGATCATGTAGTTATGACTGCTTTATTTCGGTAGTAGGGCAAGACAGAGATAAACATGGGTAAGCAAGTTCTATAAACGTTTAAAGTACTTTATTTCTGGCCCTTGTTATGCCCTCTAGTGCTTTGGTTTCTTAATTTCCCTTGCAGTACTGACTTAATCGATATTGAAGTTTTGTGATGGCTCATAACGAATTTAGGACTATCAGAACGATGATTTCCAAGTTGCTTTCAATATACTATATTATGATTTGGTAGTTCGAGTCTGTGATAATGTTGTCAGATGGTACTTGTTCAAATACGTGTCCTCAGTTCTCTTACGATTTATTGCTTATTGAAGGATTTTCACCTCATGAGTTCATTGATGTTTGGGAAGGAAATTATGAATGTATTAACACGTGGAAGTGTACTAAGGTGTCTAGCCATTTTATGTCAGATTACGAAGGGCTATAAGACTATTTCTTTCAGAATTTCAAGTTTATAAAAAAGCGCAAGTTCTAAAAGAACATATTTACAGGGATATTTTTGGGCAAAGACTTCATAGATTATTGTAAAACGTGTATCTTCGTGTGCAATAAGGACACCCCCACCCCCCTACGGTTAATAACTTGCATGATAGAGCTAACGTCATATACATTATGTTAAAGGATTTGTCATCTTTCAGTTATATGAGTAGAGTTAGCTGTAGTAAAAGGCTAGTTATTTATAGGCATCCTTTGATCCTTGCGAGTTATAGGAAGAACCGTTATTTCACCCAACACTGTCACTGTAGTGACTCTTTTTCCACATCCAATGAGTTACCTTGCTCTTCAAACCTGCGGCAGAAGATTTTTAAGGCATTACCTCTCTGCATTATCTGATTTAGAGCACGTTATTCCCATACAAGTATCTTTTTCACAATCATTACTCGTTGAATGCTGTAAACTCTTTCATGTGTGGATTGTTTTTTCAAGCGAGTTTGTTTCTCTTCAGTTTCACAGTCAATGGAAAACTCTTTCCTAAACTTAGTAAAATGACTTAATCTAATACCCGAATTCAAAAGGAGCCATTTATTAAGGCGTCTCTCAAACACGGAATCGTCAAAGACTTCCCACTCCGTCATCTGACAGTAATAAAAGTGCATAGAATTATTCATAAATGTGCTAGAAATGCAGTATTATCAATGAATGTAATATTCATTCTCCCCTCTTATATCAGATATCATTTACTGATTGGTCCTACAAGCTACTTTAGGTAAGCCTCCAAGACTTCCTTATAAGTAAATGTCTTCCTCTCACTCCTCTGTCTTTATGCTTTATGCTGTTACTTATTAATTTACCTATCTAAAGTGTTGTTTATCAATCTGAGTAGAAAGTGTAAACCGAACTACCATTGTAGTATTGTAAAACAAACAATTGTCAACCTTCGTAAAAGAAATAACTTTCAAAATGAGCTAATGGTGTTTTACATTCGTTGTTTGCTAGATTTTATAAAGTGATGCATAGCCTCAGCGCATCAGTAGTGAGCGTTAGTTTATGCAATTAATAATAAGGCATCTTGATTATGCTATCAGGGAATAGGGGGAATTTGGTACCTTTACTATCTTGCTATGGTCTAACTGCAAAATTGCCACACAGTTCCTCTTCGGTTCCCCTTGTTTAGAGAACAGCGTACTTTCTATAGATATTGTTGGAAGGCCATTTACGCTATTCTCTCCTCTACAATATAAATGCGTAGGTGGTGAAAGAGCGGAGACAAACAATCATTGTTTCGGATATATGTTGTTTTTATTCGCTATTATATCCTTAGAAATGATACAGGCCTAAAACTTGTTGCAAAGATAAACAACAAGCTTACGTCAATTGGTTTTATTTTGTTCATGTCCACAACACCACACCATTAGAAGCCTATTAACAAATTGATGTGTGTGCAATTCCCAACATAGTTTGCTTAGAAAAGTTAATTTTAATGTGGAGCAAAATATAGAGTGGATATTACTTTGCAGCAACCAATACAAAAGTAAAAGCACAGCGGCGACCTTTCTAGTTTCTTAATTACGGAAGTTTGTTTCACATTTTGGCAGTAAACAATTCTAATTGCCTTTCAGATTCTTATGTGTCAATCTCAAGACCACAAATTTACTGAAGTCATCACCTTAAATTTGTGGCCTCAGGACATTTCTCCTGGTTGATTGTAAAAATCTGACCTTTTTCTCATCTTTTGTAGGTCTCAAAGGTAAGATCCCTGTCTGTAAGATGCTGGTCGACCAGCAATGGATGGGCCAGAAAACTGACCTTGTTATATTAATGTGATAGACGAGAAGCGTAAAATATGCGGTAGACAGATAATACGGCTCTTGCTGGTTAGAAGAGTCATCGTTTGTACTTCGTTTGATAGAGAGGCTATATATGAAAGGTCGGGTTTATTTCTTCACAGTCAGTTCTTCCGGGTCTTTAGAGACAGCGAGTCTTATGCTGATTCACATAACTGTATAAGTTTTGACTTCGAATATCCTGAGTACGAAAGTCGTTATTTAAAAAGTTACGACGTTCGTCAACAGTAAATGAGGAAAAGTCGACTGTGTTAGCCATTGTCACTCTTTATCTGAACTTTTAGCCCTATCATTGGAAACTTTGATCACGTACTTTTGCAAGGCTACGGCCAGATCGAGGTTAAAATCGCTAACCTGAAAGAACCTTATTGCTTTCACGGCACATCCTGGCACATCCTGGCACGGACAACTGGTCATAATTAAATTGCATAATAGGTGACACCCAGACTTTGTTTGATTTTCATTTCCCGCTGTTTATGTATGTCATATCTAGGGTAAGGGAGATGGCAAGACAAGGACCTATAATTTGGACTTTGAAATATGCGAATTCCCCGAACCTTCATTCCAAAGTATTGTTAAGTTTCAAAAACAAGATTTTGGAGACTTACATGTCAGATCTGCCTGCTGCTAAGCGGTGAGGTCTAGAAAATAAATAATACCAGGAATTGCCAACCCCATTAATGTGGAAAGTGCATTGCATGTATTTCTCTATTTTCACCGAAATGTAGTAAAAACATAACTTTCATTTGTCCACGATTGTAGTTATCGACTATCAAATCTCAATAAACCGAGTTAATCCTAAAGGCTGGATTGCGCCCTACGATTTGTCGAACCGATTCACAGTTGGTATAGCGTAAAGTCTATTGTTCAGGTGCCCGATTTCACTGTCATCGATCTGAGCACGATTTTGGCCAATTTTTAGAAAGTCTGTGACATTGCAACAGATTTACTCCCGAATTTTGATGTCGTAGCAGTTCCTCAAAAGTTTAAACATGGCCGCCTACAGGTCGCGATGCAAGGCGTGGCTTTACCAAAGCAAAATATCCATTACTGATAGAAGTATCCTCGTAGGGACACGCTCTAGGCATTTTAAAGGATAATTCCCTGCGTTTTATTTCCTATTTTAGGACACTGTTGACATTTTTGATGACAAGAAAAACCCAGTTCCGTAAAGACAATGTATGCTTTTTCCTAAGCAAGGCTATGATATCATCCTGGTGCATACATCCCCTAGGACCTAGGTTATTGCTTATTTCACCTTCTTAAGTACAGTCTCCGATTCAGCTTGTAAAAGAAACTGTCTGTGAGTTAGATTAAATCCAAAACAGTGTTTTGGGCTCCCGAATCGTCGAGCGTGACATGGGCCCTATTTACACGTACTACTAATCTTGGGTTAGTCACGTGACTGAATCGGCCCTGGATCGGCCCGACAAATCCTAGCATGTAAATCAGCCTTAAGCCGATTTTCATTATTTGAATTCAAAGACGACATTTTGCAAAATCAGGCTTCTTGTTCAGGAAAGCATGAAATTTTTAATAGCAGCGACAAAAAAATGTTTAAGTATTTTTCTTATCTTACGGAACTCAACTATCGTGAAATCACCCAGTTTAGTGCCTAGAATTTATTCTAAAATTACGTGAACCAGTGCTCAGCGCCTTCACATTAATACCATGCATTGATAATATTCCTAATACTTACCTAAATCACTAAGAACGATCAAAGGAACAAGGCAGAAAAAGATATTCGAATAAAACTAGAACTTGCTTTTAAAAATGATCAATAACTGGCTCCTGCGTTCCTACTCACACGTTTGTATGCGATACTGTCCAAGAGTTTTCTCAGAGTCGGTTGTAACATAAAATTTAATGCCATGATACAATCAGCCACGTGCACTGTGCCTTAAACTGTGAGCAGTTTTCGATTTTTCTATTAACGGTATGAGGATGTGTCTTGTGAACCGTTGTTATGTGAGCATGTATCACAGCATCAGACAAGGATGCATTTTGCATCATAAATTACATAATAATTCTAAGTTGGTAAGCTTTTATGTTTCAAATACCATGTTATAAAGACAATGAAACTTACAGCTTAGACGTCATTAATTACTGAAGTATGCCAGTAAAGGATAAATGATAAGGTTACGCCGTGTTTGGACAAGAGAACACACAAAATGTGCTAGATACAGAATACATAAGAATATTGGAGTGGCTTTGCTTGTGAAGAAAACTTTACGTTGAGGTAAATGGACTTGAAAACATTTAAATATTCAGCCAACAGAATATGGACTTATCTAAAGCAACATTTGTCCAAGTAAGGTAATTTCTAGTTGGAGAAATGACCCTGTAAACTCACAAATACTTTAAATACAAGAAAAAGACTAATTTCAAAATGCGTTCAAGCGGACTATTAGTTGAAGCAAATGAATAAGGGAACACTCAGATATGACAGATAAGAGATGAAGCCTAATATCGGGCTACATTTGCCTATCGCATGGAATTTCTAGTAGAGAGAAGTGAGATTTACAAACATTCAATAATTCAGATACAAAATAGATGGAAATGTTAGTTCGATTTGTTTTGACAGTCGGACTACTAGTGCAGGGAAGGGAACAAGAGAACACGCAAATACTTTGGATGATGACCGGCCTCGTTCGTCTAGGCAAGACAACTACTAGTTAAAGCAAGCGGACTAAAGAACGTTCAATATACGATAGATATATAGAACACATGCTAATGTTACACTACTTTCTTTAGGTAAGAACACTTGTAGTTGGAGCAAATGGACAAGGAAATACTTGAATATGCCAAAGATCGGATAACAACTGATATTAAGTCGCACTTTTCTATTACAGGGCACTGTTAGTGGAGTCAAATGGACAAAGGAACACTCAGATTTGCTTTTGCATACATGATGACAATTGATGTCAGGCAGCTATTGTCAACGGGTGGAACTTCTATCTGAGGCAAATGGACAACGAAACACTCTGATATGCTAAGTACAATTTACCAATAGATGTCAAGCCGCATTTGCGCAGAACAGAAAACTTTTACTTGAGACAAAATGACCAAGAGGAAAGACAATAATGCTAGATACAGGATGATAACTGTTTGGCTGCTCATGGTTCCGTAAGGCAACTTCAACTTAAGACAAGTGGACAAGAGACCAGTTAAAAATGCGAAATACAGGATACGAAATGATATCAGGCCGCACTTGTCTACCACAGGAAAGATCTAATTGAGGCAAATTGACAACCAAACATCAAGTATTGTTGCGTGTCCTTCTATCCATCTTTTCCCAACTAAATGTCTCCTGGCCTAGATACATGCGGCCTAACATAGATACAAGATCAAACTGATTTTAGGTCAGGTTAGGCCACGTCAGGGACATCTAGTGGTGTCAAGTAGACAAGGGAAACCTTAATTATGCATGATGTCAGATGAATGCAAGATACAAGATCAACGCTGATGTTAGGCTTTACTTGTCCATGACAGATCACATCTAGCTGAGGTAAGTGGACAAGAGAACCCTTAAATATACGGGTTGACAACGGATATAAAGTCTCACGATTCTACAGCAGGGCACCTCTAGTGCTGTCAAATGGAGAGGAGAACAGACAATGATGCTAGATCCAGGAACAATGCTGATGTTAGGCTACACTTTTCCATGGCACGGCACATCTAGTAGAGGCAAGTGGACAAGAGGACCCTTAAATATGCAAAATACAGGGGAACAACGGATAAAAGGCATCGTGTTTCTACGGCAGGGCAATTATAGTTGAGTCAAATGGAGAGGAGAGCGCTGAGATTTGCTATTTTCGTACCAGACAATGGCTATGATAAAGAAACAAAATAGAAAGTTAAGGATAAACATTATTTTTTGGTTGCACTTCTTCAAAAAATCGTTACTTGAGGCTGATGGACGAGGGCAATAATAAGTAGTGTCATAGGAGTATTATTGAAATTTGTACTACGTGTTCTGTAGCGTAGGGTATCTTCCTATTGACGGCATGACGGCGAAGATATTTTCTCAGTGACG
>JAAAKL020017458.1:0-10599 GCA_010016065.2 Carybdea cf. marsupialis auct. non (Linnaeus, 1758)
AGTATCAGATTACAAATCAAACAACTTGAGCAGGTCTACTCTTCCCGCCCAATTTTAAAAACTATTTCCACGCATGCTCTTTCAAGTGGCTCCAAATGGATCCGATCTCGTCTAAACGCATGTCAATTTTGGATCCTAACCCATGTAAACGCCTGCAAAAACGAGTACGGAGCCAAATGCATCCGCTCCCAGATGGATCCGATCTCGTATGAACAGGGTCTTCGTCAGTTTCGTTGCCATGATTTTCGATTGGGCTTAACACTCTTCTTATTCCAAAAGCGGTTAATTTTCTTCGTTGTAGTTGTTGTTTGTCCTCGAATAAACTTACACAATGACGTACTTGATCTGTGTCATGTGATACGGGCTTAGTTGAACATTTATGGAGGCTATCTTGAAGACAGTACTGGCGAATTAGTCAAAAAAAAGGGGGGTAGTTTTTTTGAATCCTTCACTCAATACAAGGCAGGGTTGCCACTTCATGGTATTGGGTTACTTTCAAAGAAGTAGAAATAGAAAGTAAACAAACTGTTAAAATTTCAAGAAGATGGCGATCGACATTAAATTAAAGAGTGACAAGATCATAAGTAAGAGGAAAGCAGTCTGAATCCAGAGAGTTCCAGATCTTGGCAGCCCTAGGGAAGAAACTGTTAGCACAGAAAAAGAAAAGAAAAGTGGGGATGTCTAGTAACAATTTATATTCGCATCATACTAAAAGATATCACCTTGCTGTGTAGAGGCATGAGCCCCTTCTTACGTGGGTGTGGTAACTGACAGTTTTGTAATTAACAATATCCAGGGGGTCTTGGTGTATTCCTCGGATATTTACCCAAGTGATCAAATTTTCTCATTTATCTTTTACAGCCTTGCTTTGCATCCAAGGAAAGAAATTCTTGCAACGGTCAGCGATGATACTACTTGGAAAATCTGGACACTTCCAAGGTATTATTGTGTGCGCGTGTTTTGTGTGTTAAGAGGCGATCGTGGCAGGCGAGAGAACATGGGGTTTTGTATGTTCTGTAGACATTACAGCTTCTTTAAGAGGAGTCGATTTTGCTAGTGGACGTATGTCGTCCTTTAGAATTTAAAGCTTAGTTATAATTTGAAGCAGAATGGTATTTTTATCTTCATATACCCACCTTATCCTGTCTTAGTTAGACTTTGCCCCTGGGTTTAGGCCTACTACCTCGAAATTAAACAGTATGAT
The DNA here is from genome assembly GCA_010016065.2 of Carybdea cf. marsupialis auct. non (Linnaeus, 1758). Taxonomy (NCBI): domain Eukaryota; kingdom Metazoa; phylum Cnidaria; class Cubozoa; order Carybdeida; family Carybdeidae; genus Carybdea; species Carybdea cf. marsupialis auct. non (Linnaeus, 1758). The sequence goes on from JAAAKL020017458.1 coordinate 1,205, forward strand.
ATCAAAAATAGTCCCTTATTGTAATTTCCCTACATTTTTATCTTTAGAAATAAATTGAGGTAAAATGTAAATCAATCCCTCGCCCACTCTCTCTATTATACATTGCTTACAATGATGTGTTAGGACAGGAAGGGACAGGGGACAAACAGTCCAGCTTGGCAATACGCTATTTACTTCTCTTAGCCGTAATAGATTGCACTTTAGTTAAAACTCCTTTAACTTTGTTAAGCTATATAAAATTCACTCGTTTGCTTTTACTATATTTTTGGTCTTCCGTGTGGCTAATGTTAGCGGTTCTGCTATGCCTTAAGTTAAGAGTCGTGCTCCTTTTTCTTTTCTTTTTATCCTTGACTCGATACAAGGCAGAGTTGCCACTTCAAGGTATTGAGTTACTTTAAAAGTAGTAGAAATAGAAAGTAAACAGAGAAATAGATGTAATTAAAGACAAAAATTTAATATACCTAAGAAGATGGCGATCGACATTATGTTTAAAAGTGTGAAGATCATACGTAAGTGGAAAGCAGTCTGAAGACAGAGAGTTCTAGATCTTTGCAGTCCTCAGGAAGAAACTCTTAGCATAGAAATTTCTGTTTGTTTTAAGAAGAGAAACAGAAAAGTCATGCAGAGATTCAGCATACTGAGTGGACCTTGACCAGAGGAGGGGAAGAGGAATCAACTCAGCCATCTCAGAAGAACACTTGTTCTCAGGATAAGGTTTAATCAGCTGTTGTCTTAGATTGATCTTCCGAAAGCTTAATTCAGTTAGGTTTTGGGTAGTTTGCATTTTTTTCTTAGTGGTTGCAATGATGACGCGGGGGGGGGGGAGGGGCGTCGTAAAAGATAACAAAACCAAAATTGGTAGGTGGCTGTATCATCGAACAGGGGAGTGGTAAGGGTACAACAAAATGGTAAAATGGTAGTAATCCATAGTCATTTGCTTTTACTTGTAGCTGTGACTTGATTATGACAGGAGAAGGGCATAAAGATTGGATTGCAGACTGCGACTTTCATCCTAGGTAAGGATCGTTAATTATTTCATTATATGTCTCTCAAATACTAATCTACTGTATGTTTCTAACATCAGAATTTTGATCACTATTTAAGAGAAATGGCGGAGAAATAAAGTGAATATTTATGTGACTGAGGCCGTAGGACAGGTGATGGTATTATTGCCTCCCATTATTATTGTTTAACAACTTGGGACACGAAATATTTCCTTAGGTGGAAACCCTAGTTTGTCGTTACTTCCAAATTTAGAATCAAGCGGACATAATCTTGTTCTCTCATCATGAACCTACAAAACACTCTACTTACAATCTGCTTTTATTTCCCTTTTCCCTTATCCCTTTTCCCTTTTCCCTTTTCCCTTTTCCCTTTTCCCTTTTCCCTTTTCCCTTTTCCCTTTTCCCTTTTCCCTTTTCCTTAGATGGTACTGTACCTACAAGTCGTCACTCTTTAATCAGGTACTGACTAAGTGCCCTAAATTTTACATTGTTAGAGCCCATGTCAACATTTAACTTTTCAAACTTGAAATTCGTAATCCTGGCACCAAATATTAGGATAAAAATTCGTGTTTATCTTAATGCTTACTGCATATCGGAAGGTTTATTTAGAAAATTTTCTAGCATGGTCAATATGTTGCAGTTGCAAGATCAGTTGGCCATTAATCACATAATGAGGTAGGGGGTGGTTTTGATCCACTTTGTGTTGCTTTCTGTTTCCTTTCTTTTTACAATCCTACACAACTAACAGTTCATAATAAATGTCTATAATACATTACATTTCATGCATATGAAAGGCGAAAATGGATGTCTGCAGGAAAAAGACCATTCACTTCTCAGAAAAAGGAAACTGAGAAAGATGAGACCACAAAATCTGAAAAGGCTGCGTGTTGGTTCATTGATACCGGAGCTGCATTATTAATCAACTAATTGGGGCCACATGTTTGATAATGTTGTCTAAACTTTATTCAGTCTTCACAAACGACATCACAAACATGTCAGGATCTTGAAGGGCCATCTTTAAACTTGTCGGTTTTCTTTAGTTCCGTAGAAAAATCATATTACAAACACTGAAATGCTGCCAAAATTATGCCTTTGGGAAGCATTAAAAAGCAATTGTTTTTAGCGTACAGTTGAATTGTACAGTTCATGGTCCTGAAATACAGCCACACACATCACTGTTTGGAATCCCTGCCCTGTCCTAATTTGGAACCACCAAATAGTCTCTCGTACAAGTTTAACATGTTTGGGGGGACATCTACTTCTTCATAAATTTTTTCTCTGCGATCTTTCTCTTCCATATTGATGATTAAACTCGACGGGGTTTTTTTCTCAATTTTAGTGGCCTCAAACTTGCGACAGCCTCTGGAGATTCGTCAGTTAAAATTTGGGATTTTACTCAAGGAAAATGTGTTGCTACTTTGTCTGATCACACTCACGTTGTGTGGGGCTGCAGTTGGCATAGCTGTGGTGATTTCATTGCTTCCTGTTCTATGGATTCAACAGCGAAGGTGTGGGACTTGAACAGGTAAAGTGAGAACAGTTTTCATGCTGTATTGTAGATGTTACTAATGCATCTTTTTCTGATGCTTTCAAATGCTTTGCACGTCAGTATAGTAGAAATAACGTAATAGGTTCTATAAGGACAATCAACTTTTTATATCATTTCCTTTCAGTACCAATTCAGGTTTTATTTGCTACACGTACTTAAGTGCATTGTTTGACACCTCATCTATGCATACACTTTTATTCATTTTTGATACTTCCCCTATGCCTATAATTAAATGCATTGCTTGATACTTTTCCTATGCCTATACGTCTATCCATTGCTCAATACCTAGCCAATTCTTGTACTTTTATACTTTTCCCATTCCTATACTTTGATGAATTGCTTGATATTTCTCCAATGCACACACTTCCATTCATTTTTTGGTACTTCTCCTATGCCTATACTTTAATGCATTGCTTAATATTTCTCCTATGTCTACACTTTTGTCTACGTCTACGATTATACGATTCATTTTTTGGTACTTCTCCTATGCCTATACTTTAATTGATAGCTTTATACTTCTCCAATGCCTACACTTAGATTCATTTTTTGGCACTTCTCCTATGCCTATACTTTAATGCATTGCTTAATATTTCTCTAATGCCTACACTTCGATTCATTGCTTATTCCCTAGTTTTTTATCTTGAAGGAATGTGATGACTGTTGGCATTACTACGCTTTCGACTTTTAAAGACAAATTTTAGGATTTATTTCATCCCCTTTTAATGTGAGTTACAGGATGTTTTTGTTGTTCTTTTGTTATGAGGTGATAAGGACACTGGCAAGTAATACCAGAGAACACGTGAAAAAGAAACCTATTTCTGTACTAAATAGATGTTTCTTTTTCACGGGCTCTCATATATTGGAAGTTCAATTATAGTCAACGGAAGATGGTACGTTCGTGAAGAGTTGCAGACACAGAGGAGGGATTTTTGTAACTGTACAACTGCTAAAGTTTCAGTAAAAGGGTTAGACTTGTGAACTTTTGATATGTATCCAGGTTAGTGTTTTCCCCATGGCTGTCGTGCTTGTAAGTCAACCAACAGAGGGGAGCCACGTTCTTCATAAAAGAGGGGTAAGAAAACGGTAAGGTTTCCTAGTGCCAACAACGACCCGAACATCGTAGTATTATCTATATATCAATGATACCGTACCCAGACGCAAGTGGCATCTCGATGGCGTTGTTGGTACTTCGAACTTTGCGCTTCGGTATTATATTGTGAGCGTTATTTAACTTATGAAGGGTTTCTACCAGGGCCGTGAAGTGTCAGTAAGAACCCTAGGATAGAAAAACTGTGAGGTCGAAGATGCCTTTGTCGTGTAACCTTCCCAGCAACCATACCCAATAAAAGTTTGCGTCTGCAGCTCTTACTTTGCTCGTTAGGGTTCGGACTTCAGGGCAGTTACCCCTTCTACGCACCAGCTTGTTGGTACTAATCTCTACGTTAGAAGCTCATCGTAAGATAGCTCTTCACAAGAAGACCATCCTCATATGAACTGGCTAAGTACCGATTTGATATTGTAGATATGTCATATCTTTAGATATCTTCAGTTTGTAGAGCTTTATATTCCATAAATCTTTTCGATCTTTAGATGTCTCACCAAGATGAAAAACTTTAAATGTTTAATTGTTTCAGATGTTTTAACATAATAGATTTCTGTTAGATATTTGAGTAGAGTTCATGGATGCGTAAATTATCCGAAGCCTTTTCAGAATATTTGGCCCAAACTCTAAACGTCGCAAAGTTCCTGAAAGTTGTCCATATTCTGCTTACGCAAAGTGCAAATATGGTGGACTCTGGTGGCGTTGTTAGGGGGTATATTGAGCCGTCAAATATCCTACTAACTGTTTCTTCAATAGTTAGACTGTTGAGTCGTTCGAAAGTAGCCGAGGTGGATGTTCTCAGTAGTACATTTTAAAGTATTCTGGGAAGGTCCACTCTTGGTTTGCCACCCATTCTGAAACTCCTGGGTTCTCCACTGATTGACATAAAGGCGATAATCCCCTACTGGTAGTCTATGCAAACGTATGAAGAATAGAGTTGTTCATTATCTTCTAGTGTACAATTAGTAGCACGTAATTTTTCATCGATATTTAATTTTAGCTTGCGATGCAGACAAACATTACGAGGCCATGCGGATTCAGTTAACAGTATTTCGTTCCTCTCCTATTCAAACACACTATGTACCTGCTCAGCAGACAAAACAGTCTCACTATGGGATGCACGGACCGGATTATGTGCTCATACATTCTATGGTCATATGCATTCAATAAATAACGTTGTCTTCAACCTAAAGGTAGGAAATATTTTTCTTGATTAACCATAACTGTGACATCACTATAAGATAAGTAAAATGTGTTTGTAAATATACCAATGAACGTAGTATTTGTAAAAGTGTCATGCGGTTTGCGTAATGGGCTCCGATACGGCGCTATACCAAATTGGGTTGTGGGGCATTTATGAAAACAGTGGTGAGGAACAATCTGCTACACTCGGTGTAAAGTATACCTTGCTTACTCATTTTCAGAGGGTTGAAATAATTCGTCGGGAGGTCCCTGACCGGTATATGCGACTTGACTGCGCCGACAGTTGAGTTCATAAGCACATCCCAAGCTTCTTGTAATGCAGAAAACTCTGAATAATCCGAATAAGCCGAATCCAAATGGACCGGTATGCAAATTTAGCTTAAGCTAATTTTCGACAAGCCGGGCTTGACCTCGACGTAATATCAAGGCATTATAGAAACGATCACGACCACTACAAATACGAGCACAAAATTTTGTTTTCCCTGACTTCACGAGCTTACATCTGCCCAAACATTCTCCAATCTTGGTTTTGGGGCTTTTGTCTCAACCACAAAAGAGCTTCTACGACTTTCTTATGATTAAATTTTTTTATCCATCTCAGGGTGCTTTTCGCACTACTTTATGCTAATTCCTTGATTCTTAATCAATCTTTCATAATAGCAGTGAGAGTACTTGCATTGATACCGGAATAGAAAGGGACATCCTTGTTATATTTGGTCGTGATGCTTCTAGATTTTAATATTCTTTTCGTATGCCTGTTCTTTGAATTTTCTTTTGGCATTAGTTACCTTCTTCACCTTTTCCTGTATAGTGTAGTGGTAGCGAGGCAACGGGAACAATGGATAAGTAGAAGAAGGGTTAGGCAATTACAAATGCGTTTGTTTTTATCAAGTGTGCACACATCTTTTTTGGACAAAACGATGATTTGGATTACAAAATTGTGTTGAGTATGCGATAATTGAAGAAAAGAATCCGTTCTGTAAGGGCGCGCAACATGCGATAACCTTTATCATCAGGTTCGAATTGCGTGAAGTTGACTGTAGGTATGTCAAGCTACGATTTCTTGCTGATTCTAGAAAGCAAAAGCCATTGGTGTATTCGTAGGAATACTTTGCTGGCATTGGATCAAACTAAGACTGGTTTCATGTCGCGCGTCACTTGGGACAGCTATACGTCACCGTATTTGCTTCAGTCTTCAGTCTATAAATCTGTTGACATGCCAAGGATATTTTCATGGTTCCAAAGGCGCATGCATTGAAAGCTTGGTCGATAGCATCAGGTTGGCATACGCTTGTTTGAAGATAGCTAGAAATAGAGGTTGGTAGGTAGTCCCGTGAGTTATCAACTTAAGGTTTGCTGTAAATTGTTTACCATTGATAGCCTACTTGAGCTGACGACATCATGTAGGAACTTTGAGGTCAAAAATTTTGGTTATCATAAGCAACTCAATCTCGAAACAGAAAAGAGGTTGCCTGTAAGAACAAGAAAACATATTTAACTTAACATCAGCCATGATCGTGTGAATGGTTTTGCTGAACCTGAGTTGCAACGTTGGAGCAGCAAAGTTTGTCTTTAAATCCTGACCATGGACGCCTATAGGTTGCTTTTATTACATTGCTCCTAGCTATAGAAAGATAAATATGTGTGCCTTGAGTGCAAATATCTGATAAGCACATTTAAGGAATTGTTTTATCACATGAGTGTTCCTGTTTCGCTCGAGTCGTATCCATTGCTCTTCCTAAATCCAGATGTAACATATCGACCCGAAGTACTTGTGTAAGAGAAAATATGATATCCGGGATAAGTTAAAAAAAGGAAGGAGGTGTTTCTTATAGAATCAGATTATAAGCAAGTGGCTGATATTCATAATCGTCTTAAGGTTCCAGAAACCAGGTCATACAATAACCCCTTTAACGTCGCTATCAGATCGGGTAGATTGGAGGAAAGACATAGATCTTTAACAAAATTAGAAAGGATTGTAAGCTTTGTGAAATGACAACACGTCAAAAGAAATGACATTGGTCCATGTAGTGGAGGAAAGGGGACGCCTGGTCGAATAAAGTTTGCGCGGCCTTATGTTGTCATGAATCGCAGGGCCATTTAGGTATGAAAGTGGTGCTGAGGTTTAGGAGGCACGGTGTTGCTTCCACTGGGTTTAGTTTCAAATATCCTACTTTCTTCGACCAGATTTATATGGTTAGATACATCAACTTCTTAGCATTGAAGCGCGGGGCCTCCCCTAAAACTTCCACTGGCTTCGAGGTCGTGTGAAATTTGCAAGAGGTAGGCCAAGAGGTAGATCAAGAAGTCGGGATGAGAAGTTAGCATTTCTAAAGAACTTAACCTAAGAACGTTCAGAACAAGAAAACTTCATTTTCCTCATAGGGCTACTATTTTCACACAGTAGTGAAATGTTTCACCAAAGGAAGTCACCAACCACCCGACTGTTGATCATTTAAGTGATAAGTTGATGCTGATTCTGATGATGTTGTTTTGATGATGACATACCCCCTCTGTTTAGTGACCTTCAGTACGGTTCTTGCATAAACGACTCTCCGTCTCTAGCTTAACTGTCTTAATTATGGTCACAGTGTGTCAAAATAATTGTCCTTGCGGCCTAACACATTAAACACTATAGCACGCGGACTCTAAGCGATACCAGATGTTCTTGACCTTGCACAATTATCCTGAATCAAATTGCTCGATTTTGGCATTACTTGGTCAACTAAATTATCGCGCCAGAACTGTGGTTGGAAAAGGAGACAAATAAGTAGAAAAAAGAATTTGAATAACTAGTTCAATGTTGGAAGTTATACCATCTTTTCGCACTTCTTGATAGGTTCGTGACCTACTTTGGTTTTTTTGTTTATTCCCTTAAGGTTACAAGTTTATACATTCTTTTCTCAGACCTGAGATATAACATTCTTTTATTTGAATTCCTGGTCGTAGTACTTTTGATTTTGCTGTCTTTTCTGCGCTCTAGCTTTCTCGAGCTACAGCTTGGTACGTTGTGAAATATTTTACTGTTGCCTCTTACTATTGCAGTTTCTTTGTACTTTCATCCTTGGCCTCTTGAGTTGGGAGCAGCTCCTCGGAATATCAGTTTGTTCAGTGCGTCTGTCTCTTCTAGTTGTAGCTTCTTCAAGCCTTGCCTCGTCTTTCCATCTTGTTCGCGACACTTATTCTTGGTCTTCGCGGAACCTCTCCTTAACGCATCCTAAATTGTAACCTCTTATCTTATACGTGTTGCATCCCCAAGCCATTCCATCTCAGCTCCTACCTACCTAAAGGGGTCAACGATACTCTGAAAAATCGCTCAATTTATCATCGTATGGGATATTAACGAACATTTCCACCACCCCCTAAGATAACAGTACGCCTGTACCAGGTATTTTGAAAGTAGTGGTACATGCGTTTGATGAGATGCAGTGCCCCTCCCTGTTATTATTTTTTTGTTCCCTTGTTATCTACTTTAAATCTGCATCAGCTCTTTATGTGACGCCAAAGACAATTTATCTCGGATTGTACAAACCTGTTTTGATATTTTGTCATCAATAATTACGTCAATTTTGTGGAGGTATTAAATATGGTGATTAGTTGCGTTTACCCGTCTTGATGCCTTCAATTGCCATATTCCCTACAATGTTGCTTTGTTTTCTTAAAATTTTAATGTATCCTCCTGGTAGCTTTGCTTCTCTGACATCAGTTCCATTATTATTACTCTAGTACTGAAAGCATTTTAATACCAATTCTTGAATACCTATTTTCCCTACGAAAAGAACCCATGGCCCAGTCCCAGTCTTCATGGATCGCATTTCAGAGATTAACTGCTTCTTTTTGGATTAAAGTCAAGGAAACTTCTTTATTCTCCCTTTTTATCGCTAAGTTATTAAAAAAAATTATGACCCTTAGTCTGTACTGAAAATGCGGCTAAACCAATATTCCTTTTCATCGTGCCACACATGACGTTTCCCAGGGTGTTGGAGCGGAAAAATCACCGAGCCCAAACACATATCAATGTCATTTCTAGAATTGTAAAGCTGCAGTTACTCTGGGTGAGAAGGGGTGGTCTTTCTGTTCTACCGCGTGGTGCCGAAGTGCGAAACCTCCTCATTCGATTATTGGCATACACGAGTATCGAGCAGTAAGGTCGTTACGTCACAAAAATGGGTTTGAACTTTTTTGGAAGCCAAATTGCCATAAATCACGGTAGTGATGCAACCATTTAACGTCCGTACACAAAATATCGCGTGCACTACATGCATGAATAGCAAGAATAGCAAGCGTAAAATAGCATGAGAGTAAGCATAAAAAGTAAGCATGGATAGATTATCATCCAAAAAGGAAAAAGTAACCCGTTTCTAGAAGTGGCTTCGGCCTTGATCAGGGTGAATACAATAAAAACAAATAAAAAAAAGAGTACGCTACAAACATGTTTTGAATTTGTGACTTTCAAAAAATTTATGAAGTCACAATTGATTACCCTGTTTTGGTGCCTACAGGATATCGAATTTGATGCACCTACCAACACTGAGAT